>JAPKLY010000654.1:179909-201446 GCA_026898435.1 Prunella vulgaris | reverse complement strand
GGTCTTCGATCCTAGGAAGTGGATATTTATTCTTGATGGTAAGCTTATTTAATTCCCGGTAATCAATGCACATCTTCAACGATCCATCTTTCTTTTTCACAAATAACACTGGTCCACCCCACGGTGACACACTCGGTCGAATGAACCCTTTATCCAATAGTTCTTGTAATTGTACCTTTAACTCTTGCAATTCTTTTGGTGCCATTCTGTAAGGTGCTTTAGAAACAGGAGCTGCTCCAGGTATTAAATCAATAGTAAACTCCAACTGGCGATCTGAGGGTAGTCCTGGTAAATCATCTGGGAATACATCCTTGTATTCACATACTACTGGTATATCATCCAATGTTGGACCACCGGGGTTCGTTGCTACAATATTTACTAGAAATGCCGTATTCTCTCATTTCCTTAATAACTTTCGAGCTTTCATCACTGAAATCACCTTAGGTATAATTCCAATTCTAGCACCATATAGTGTAAAATTCACACCTTCTGGTCCTTGTACCGATATTTCTTTTTCTTGGCACTTGATGAGAGTATGATTAGCCATAAGCCAATCCATTCCCAAGATAATATCAAAGTCTTTCATTTCTACTATATGTAGATTTGCCGGGAGTGAAGCATGTTCAAAATCAATCATCATGTTTTTACACAATCCTAAGGATTGTATCGTAGTACCGGAGGGAATATTTATTTCTAGGAAATCTCCTTCTACTATAATACGAGCAGTCTCAAATTGTTCAAACATTTTCCTAGAAATAAATGAATGCGTAGCACCAGTATCGAATAGTGTAAAAGCAGGTACTTGGGATACTTTAAACATACCTGCCATCACTTCTGGATTTTCCATTGCCTCCTGTTGGTTCATGGAAAATACTCGGGCAGGTGCCATCCTCTGTTGTCCCTTCAACCTTGGACACGCAGTTATGAGATGTCCTGGTTCTTTACATTTGTAACATATTCCCGTTCCTTTTAGGCATTGTCCAAAATGTTCCTTTCCACAATTGCTGCACTTAGGTGGCTTCTGTTGTTGTGGTACTGCCACTGTTTTCTTGACTTGCTTAAAATTTTTCCCTTGTTTTGTACCGACCCATTTTCTCTTATTTTGTTGTGGTTCTGGCATTCTCATTCCTTCTATTTTCATACAAGCTGCAACAGCTTGTGCTTTCTCAAACATCTCAGCATAAGACTTAATATATTGTGCTGCTAAAATAGTGCTGATTTCTGGACAAAGGTTCTGTACAAACCTCTTAGCCTTTCTTTCATCTGTATCCACCAAATGAGAAGCATAACGTCCTAGCTGATTGAACCTCTTTTCATATTCCTGAACCGTCATACTTCCTTGCTTCAACTGTAAGAACTCAGTTTCTTTTTTATCCAAGAATGACTGTGGTATGTAATTTTTTACCAATGCCTTAACAAATTTCTCCCAGGTAACTGACGTTCGTTCTTCCTCTTCCATTGTCCTACAATGAGCTTCCCACCAATAGTCTGCATCTTCAGTTAGTTGAAAGATAGCACATGAAACCTTCTGTTCATCCGTACATCCAAGATAAGAGAATATCTTTTCTATACTTCAAATCCAATTCTCTACTTCCATCGAATTCTCTTTCCCGGTCAAGGTTGGAGGTCTAAACTTCTTAAACTGACTAATCTTATTCTCATGGTTTTGGACTGGAGGTGGTGCAGAAGTTTGGGATGATTGGCCTTGCTGACCTAACTTTTGAACTAATTCCCTTAATACTGATGCTAAGTCACCATTCATCTCTGGTCAGTTCTGGTCCCCCTACGACTCATGGTTCTAATCAGTAACAAACTTATTAGTAATAATTAATTTACACAATTATAACCACAACATATATTTCATATACTTATACCATAAATATTACATTCAAAATATACTATTCATTCAAAACATCTAGCTCATTTTAGACATATACTTTGCATATAATAGTAAGTGTCATGTAGGCACATAATACATATATAGATCAGATAAACACATAATTTGATTCCGATTTAATCATCATCAATGATAATTATATTGGGTTCCTCCTTCTCTTTCTCCCACATCTCAATTGAGCTAGTACTGGCATCACTGTCACTATCGTTGTTCATCTCCATCTCTGTACTTCCCTATCCGCCTTCGATCTTAGCTTCTCTGCTTCCACAACTTTCTTGTACTATTTCATAAATGGGAGACCACTGTTGAACTTCCTTCATCTCAAATCTTGGATGAATCGGGGTAAAATGGACAGTCCCCGACTGAGCCCATTCACAAAATAAAATTGAAGTAAAACAGGGAAAGCACAGATGTTCATGTTTATCGAACACATAATCAAGCATATCCAGGCTTGGACATAACCAAGTAGATGGCACGGTATCCAGAAGTAGATGACAGTAATAGTCATCATCCATGTAATGACCATTTGCTAGCACATGTTTATACTGTGACATTATTTCTCCAATATAAGCTCCTAAATCCTCATCCTTTGTTCGTACTTGTTCCATTCTTTAAACAACAAATTTTATTGGTTAGTTTAATATAACATATAATTAATAATTCAACAAATAAAAATTAATAACAATTTCATATAAATAACAAAATTAAGCACTTATGAATCACTTACCTGATCCCGTCGTGGAGAATGACCTCGGTGCGGCTGTTTTGTTTAAAAATTTTTTTAAAACACACACACTTTTAAAAATTCTTTAGCAGGCGAACCTGCTCTAATACCACCTGTAACATCCCCACTTAAATAATACAAAAATGTGATGTGGCACAAATAGGAATGCTACTGAATAACATATATAGTATTAAAATACGCCACAAGTTTACACAGTGGAAGGCTTAAAATAAGTACGGCCATAGCCTTAAATTTTTGCAAATAGCGTTCTAAACATAAATTTATATAAAACAAAATGCCACTGCCAGCCGAGTTCATTCGCCCACGTCGGGATCCATAGCATCTGTAACAATTAAAAGTAGAAGGGATAAGTGTTTGTAAACACTTAGTGGTGAATCTCTTGACAATTGCACAAATTAAAACATAAATGTATATAACATGTGAGCCCCCGGAATTTCACCGGGTATCTCTGGGTGGTGCGACCAACCCGTGGTGCCGGGGCGACCAGACTGTCTCAGTTGCCACCATTTAGGTGGACTATCTCAAACTCAGGGCCAGTCGATAGCGGGCCAGACTCAAATATTTAACATTCAACATTTAATAAATGCAATTGTAAATAAAAGTAACACTCTGTGAAGAGTGAAGTGATTCCCCACCTTGTAGATTTGAACCTACAAAGAAAATTTTAATGATAGAAAATTTGTTACTTATCCCTTCACTTTAAATAAATCATGAAATTCACATATCAACATCTTTCATATGATATACACATAAAATTTCAAATTTTAGTCTCAATACATATTCAAAAGTATCAATTAAGCATGTATAATTATCAAATAACATGCCCTAAAGAAATATCGACCGTAAAATATAAACGGACCATTTTGATTAATTCGTACATAATTTCAGTTTCTGCAAACATCAATTAAAAATTCATATAAAATAAACTACTTTCCCAAAAATTCTAAAATTTTAACCACATAAAAAAAAACTTAATTTAGTTTAATACCATGATTTTTAATTTCTGAAATTCTATACTAAACGCTACAATTTTTACGAAGAACAAACTAGTAACAATTTCTGACCCCTTAACATAGAAAATTCACCATAAATCAATCATAAGTCCAATACCTTTGAAATTTTAACTATAAAATCCCAACTTTATGTAGTTTATCACCGAACTTTGAATTTTTATAAAAACCTAACCGATTATGTTTTAATCCTAGCAAACTTTTACTGTTTTGGTTATAGAGTTTGAAAAACCTATTTCATCTTTGAAAAATCACCAAAAATCGAATATTACTCCAATAGCTATGAAATTTTAAACCTAATTTCGATAATCAGTATACTATCACAAAAAATATTTTCAGAACTTTTTACTGCATCAATCGGCCAGAATGAATTTTTAAACAAAACTTGGTCCAGATTTCATTTTCTATGCATACATGATGATCATCTCAACATAACTTCAAATTTTTCACACAATTTCATATTTTCCAAGTTATGAACATAAATAACTCATAAATAAACATGTTTAAGCTCATACCTTGTGAAAGAATGAATTAAAACATGAATTAGAACATTATATAACATCACAATCACTTGATTTTTACTTGATTTCAAACTTCTATCATCTCTTTCTTAATTTCCTATAACCTAATCATGCCCCTATCTTAATCATCACTTAAACATGAAGTTAAGAAGCTTACCTAAGTGTTGGTGGATTGAAATCTCCTCTTCTTCTTTCTTGGAAACCCACGGTTAGTATGTATATATGTATGTTTGTGTTTATTTCTCATGGTTGAAAAGTGAAGGGGTAAAGCCCTATTTATAGGTAAATTAGGACATGTCTTGAGGCTTCTAAATCTTTCTAAAACCTTCTACTTAACCTCCAAGTAAGGAGGTGATGTGTAATGCTTAGGTCATCACTTAGGTCATGCTTATGTCATGGCTTATGTAATAATTTTGACTTTCTAAAATCCTAAAATATATTAGAATTAAAGCTCTCTTAAGGTTCTAAATTAATTACAAAGTCTATATATTAATTCTATAAAATATCAAGTAAACATTACACAAATTGTTTCTTAAGGAAAGTTTCATTTTATCACTTATATCTTATGAATAAATTACTAAAATTAAAAACTACATTTAATCTTAAGTTAAATACTTTAAGTGACAAATAAAGAGCATATAAAAATTCTAAAATCTCAAGAATAAACATATATCGAGCAAATAATACATTAATGGCATATAATCGTGCCCATGCATAAATTCAAATATAAATGTGTCATATAAGCTCATAAAATATCACAAAATATTTAGTGAAGCAAATATGGACATGAAAACTTAGGGTATTACAACAGGTATGCATAAAGTTCTTATAGCTCAATTCTCATTTCATAACTAACTATATAGGCACATACAATCCAATTAAACATCCCAAACATTAATACAAGTCATTAATAAGAGAACTAATCCATCAAGATTACTAATTCATGCATAGAATTAACAAGAACTAAATTCACCAAAGTATTCATGCAACCATGCAATAAGGATATTAGCCCATGGCTAATTAGTAATGAAAATCAACAGTTAACATTCTAATCATCATGATTATGAACTAAAATAAGAGAATTAAAGGAAAACTTACTATATGTAGAGAAATTGAATACAATCTACAAACCTCCAAAATGCTAAGTCTTGATCCAAAGCTTGAAAACATAAATTGAACCATAGAATCGCAGCTAATAACGAGACTAAACTAATGGAACAAATGGATTAAAGATCCAATGGATGGATCAAAAGTTATTGAAGAAAGAAGATTGAATCTAATTAAGAACCCACTAAGTAACTACCTAATTCTCTCTCTAAACTAACTAAGAACTTGGAATAATGAAGATGATGATTAAAAATCTGATCCTTGAGGTATTTATAGTGCCCACAATGTTTAGTCCAAAGTGTCCTTCATTAAGCGCGCGTAAAGACGAGAATAACCCTAAAAATCCAAATTTGAACTGTAAGGCTGCGTGGCTTTACCCTTACGCGCGACTAAGAGGCTTCCGGTGTCGACCATGGTCGACATCTAGCTCAAATGCCGCTCGAGCCAGAAGCTGGACGCGCGACCAAGGTGGTTCCGGTGTCGAGCGAGGGGGTTCGGCTGCCTAGCAAGTTGTTTTCTTCATATCTTCAGTTCTAGAGCTTCGATTGACTCAATTCTTTTTGCGTTACGACCTTCTCTTCGAGCTCTTTAACATGGTGTATCATTTGCGCCAATTAACTTGACTCCAGAAATCCGGACTTTTATCTAACTTGCTCATTTCTACCTCATTTTGCTCGTTTTCACCTACTATCACAACTTTCTAGCCAAAAAGGGTTAAATGCACAATATATAACATAATAGGGTCAAATATGAACATAAGCACGTCAAAACCATGTAGAAATGGATGGAAAAAATGTAATTATGACCCTAATCAATGTTTGATGAAATTCCTAGGACAATGAGAGTTGCCTTTTGTGAATAGTCACCACAAATAGAGCTTTAAAGTCTCATTAGGGAAACCTAGGCACATTAATGAGGAATTGCCTAATTGATTATCCAATTGATATTGCATGACTAAGAGAGGTAAGCACCATATGAACCATAGGATGAGTACACTAATGCATGTCTTCTCACTTGGTCACTTTTACTAAAAAGGTGATAGGTAGTCTTTACCATTCTTGCACAAGTTTAGTAGATACACACCCATTCCCTTTTATTGCTTTCTTTTAGTTTCAATTCTTAAACAACAATCATACTTTGCATCTCCAGTTTCCCTGTGTTTGATATTAAACTTGGTTAGCTTGCTACATCTACTACGACCACGTACACTTGCATGAGACACGATCTAAGAAAACAATTTACAAGTCAGGAAATCGGATTGAGGAATCTTCATCAATCAAGCGAAATATACTAAGGATATGAAGAATTCGAATGTACACCAATGAGAGGTTGGATCCTGACAAGGATGGGATCTCAGTTACCAAACTGAATACAGAGCCTTAATTGGATCACTATTGTACCTGACTGCAAGTAGGCCTGACATAACCTATGCAGTTGGTGTATGTGCTAGGTATCAATCAGATCCAAAGAAGAGTCATCTTGAGAGTGCCAACAAGATACTGAAATACCTTAAGGTTATTGTGAACTTAGGACTTTGGTATCCCTCAAATGACAACCTAAAATGACAAGTTACACATATGTAGTTTATGGAGGCTAAAGGATTGATAGAAAATCAACCACAGGCACATGTCCATTTCTAGGGAGCAAACTGATCTCTTAGTTTCCTAAGAAGCAAACCAGTGTTGCAACTTCCACTACTAAGGATGAGTATATGGCTGCTGGTAGTTGTTGTGCTCAGATCTTATGGTTGAGACAACAACTGAGAGACTACTACGTGAGTGCTAATGAAGTCTCAATTTATTGTGACAACAATAGTGCTATAGCAATTTCTCTGAATCCAGTCTTGCACACAAGGTGTAAACATGTGGATATCAGGCTTTACTTCATCAGAGATTATGTGGAGAAGAAGGACATCAGGATGGAGAGGATTCCTACTAACAAGCAGGGAGCTGGCATCCTGACAAAGGCTTTGCCTGAGTCTTGGTTTGTTGAGTTGTCAGTAGAGTTGAGACTACTTGACCCAGGGGTAGAACTTTAGAATGAGTTAAAGTTCAGGATTGATTCCTTAGTAAGTGGTCTCAGTCAAACTTCAAAACGTGGTCAACAAATGGTGTTCAACTTAGGATCAGGATGGATTTCAGGGTCAGTGTGGTTGAGCTCAGGAGAAAGATCTCAGGAGAAGAATCTCAGGATCTGTAGAGGTTTAGGATCATGACACAGATTTCAGGACTTGTCATCCTGACTTTAGCATAAGTGGTATCAGTCAAATTAAATTATTTGATTGACTGATATGATTCCTTTAACCCCTCATATTTCTATTGTGTCAGAAGTATGCATGTCATCATGGATTTTTCAATTAATTCCTCACCACATATTTATTTTCAGTTATTATTTATTGCGACCCTTGGTATTGAATGCAAACATACCCTGACATCACATTTAATGCAACTTACTTTTCGCATGGGCGGGAACGGTTACTAATATTTTTTCAAATCATTACACTTTTTAAATCTGAAAATCCATGATTTTACACACGATCATTTAATCTATACCGTTAAATTTCAAAGGGCTTTTTAATTGTAATCGTCCCTGAAAATGATTTTGGTATAAAAGAGAAGTGTTCATCATTTTGCATCTTTTATGCACTCAAATACCCTCAACCCCTTAATTTATCTGCATATTTAACTCTTTCCAAAGCACTTAAAAATTCCATCAGTGGCTACATCTGTTATTTCAACTAACTCTTACTGAGTCTTCAAGGGTAAAGTTTTATGCTGGCCTTAAATCATTAAAGGAGATGATCAATTTCGAGCCCATCGTCGACTTAGCTTCCAAGATGGAGGAGGTGAAGAAGGTATGGAAGGTCTTTCGGAACTCAAAGAAACTGAGATTTTGTGCAGATGAGACTTCTGTAACTCAGCGCTACCTTGGTTGTTGCATTTTATGCCAAGCTGGTGAAGGGAGAGAATGGCGAGTTGATTCTCGAATCTATCTCAGGAAAACTCGTCCCTTCAAGTTTGATGGGAAAACCATCATCGAGCAGACTCCGGTCATGATTGCTCTCAGTCAACTGGTAAGGGAGGTGTACCAATTGCCCCATGCTGAGAAAGGTCAAGACTTGTTGTTGCCCATAGAGTATGCTAAGGGCAAGGAGCAGAAATATTTGGATTACTTCTTGGCTCAACCTGAGAAGTTCAAGGCTCATATGAATAAGAAGCTACTGAAACCTCAGTACAAATTATTTTTTGAAGTGGTGGTATCCAGTGTGATGCGACCCTCTATTTGAACTCTTCGACATGGTATATAATTTGCCCTCATTGGATCAACTCAAAATTTCTGAACTTTTACAAACTTAATCGTCTTTTGCCAGTTTTGCTCGTTTCCACTACAAAACACAATTTTCTAGCCAAAAAGGGTTAAATACACAAAGTATAGCATTTTAGGGTCAAATATGAACATAAGCACATCAAAATCATATAGAAACGGATGCAAAAAGATGCAATTATGACCCTAATCACACCCCCAAACTAGATTGTTGCTCGTCCTCGAGCAACGAAGCGATAAGATAGGGGAATAATTGTATCGATGAAGCATCAAGTACAAGATCAATGCCATGGAATCATCACTCAACATCTAGCAAATCTAAGATACAATATCATCCACTTATCTATCAAAATCAAATCAATTAGCACCATATCAAGTCAATGAGTCATGATCCTCACAAGATATGTGTTTAACTCAACCCTCAAGTGTTTAGGCTCACTCAATCATCACACCACAAACACATACTACCATAAGCTTGGCTCAAGTCTACATTCTCCACCACTTGTAATGATAATTTATTCACACATCAATGAGGGCTTTTATAAGGTTGTAGTGTTGGCTCTTTCGTAGGGAAGGAACATATGGATAAAAGTGACTAAGTATGATTAGTAAAGCATAGAAGGAATCATCATGTAGATCATATCTTCATGCAAATAGCAATCTCATCTTCATGCTCTTTCAAAGTCACACTTCAAAGAATCAATCTATCCTTTAAACAAGTTGTGAACATACTCACAACACTAGAGTCAAACTTGACCATAAATTCACAAAAAGTCAACCTTTTTCTCACATGCTTTACTAGCACTTGCTTTTGAACCTTCTTTTCACATCAATCCATGCATAAAATTTCCTTCCACCTTGGCCACCAAATTTGTTAGGATATTCTTGTTAGATGTTTTGATGATATGATAAACTAATCAGCTTGTAATAGGACCAGCTGAACCTGTTAGTCAGCTGATGAATTGTTAGGATTAGATAGGTTTTAGTAAGGGGGAATCAACCTTGCTGCCTAGAAGATCCGAAGCTTTCATAGAGAAGAAGACCAGCTAAGGCTTTGAGGACTTAGCCGATTCTAGAAGACAGAAGACTTGAGCAGCTGACACTGGAGTACCAGGAGTAGAACATCAGATGAGATAGATCAGCTGATGTTAGAGGAGTCAGATCAGCTGATGTCAGAGGAGTCAGATCAGCTGATATCAGAAGATCAGCTGAGCACGTCGTAGATAAGACAAGGATCAAGATTCCAGACGAGGTCCAAAATATCAGCTGAGGTGCACATCAGCAGACCAGCACATCAGCTGAGCTCAAGTATCAGCAGACTGATACACCAGCTGAGGAGACAGATCAGCTGGAGTCTTGTGCTCCGCCCAAATTCTTCAGAATCACGTTAAGGGTTGACTTGCGACAAAGAGAGGATTCCCAGAATAAAAGATAAATCAATCAAGGGGACAAACTTGATTGATTGAAGATCGCGAAGATTTCTGGGAATCAGGGAGAACTTTCAATTAATCTTAATGATTGATTGATTCCCAATTTATAGGATTTCAGATCTCTAGTCAATCCCAACGGCTAGTTTATTTGAACCTATAAATAAGAGTACCAGTGAAGATTTCATGTATCGATCTACACGCGTTCAAGCTTGCCGAAACTCTGTTAAAATCTTCACTCGCACTCAACCCATTCTATCATATTAATCTTTTGTAAGCTTTATAGAAGCTGTTAGAAGTCGACTGCTTTTAAGCATAGACATTTGTAAGAGAGTAGTACTCTCAAAGTTTGTGAGTGAGTAAGAGAAAAGTTAGTGGAGAGCCCCATAATTCCAGTTGGATTATGGAGAGTGGAGTAGGACCTTTTGTCCGAACCACTATAAATTCTTTATGTCTCGTGTTCTTTATTTCCTGTTCTTTATCTGTGCACAATTCATTAAGTAAGGTTTTCATTAAAAATGTTTACGCACAAATTTCACAGCGCACTTTATATAAAACCAGACCACTTTAAGGTTGTCTGTGGATTTTATAAACAGGCTTAAATCGAAAAGGTTTTGAAACCTTTCAAGTCTATTCAAGCCCCCCTTCTAGACTTGAATCAGTGTTTCTTTCTTCTAAAATTGCCTTTGGGACCAACAAGTGGTATCAGAGCTGTGTGTCGAAAAGACCACAGCCTGAGAAAGCTTTTGGTGGTCACCTGGACAGATCCCTGAAAATTGTTTTAGAAAATCTTGTGTGCATTTCTATTAACCATTTGCAGATATGGCTTCTTACAAGAAGAGTGGATCCAAGATGAGGAAGCTGCCTGAATTTTCCATTGAAGACTATGACTACTGGAAGTTCTGAATGGAGAATCATCTTGGAGCCATTCATGATAGGATGCTGGATGTTCTGGAGGAAGGGCCTATTAAATTCTACTGGGAAGCAATGAGTGATGGCAAGACTCCAGAAGCAGAGATTAGCGAAAGAAGGAAGCCAGAGAAGAAGAAGAGTGAAATAAATTATGCTAAAAGAAAACTCTTCAACTTAGACCAAGTGGCCAGAATAGAAATTATTGAGACTCTCTCTAAAGAATATATCGAGAAGATCAAGACCTGTAAGACAGCTAAGGAGATGTGGGAGAAACTTTCCTTGATGTGTGAAGGGACTGATCAAATAAAGGAGAATAAGCTCCAAGCTGTTCTTCACACCTTTGACACCTTCAAGTTGAAAGCTGATGAGACAATTGATCAGCTTGATATGAGATTGACAAACATCTTGAATAAGACAAGCTCACTAGGAAAGGAATACTCGGAGAAAGAGATCAACAACAAAATTTTGAGATCTCTCACTCCCAGATGGAGAGTGAAGGTGACTGTAATCAAGGAGACCAAGAACTTATCTGAAATGAGTCATCATACACTATTATCTCATCTGAAGGCACATGAGTTCGATATTCAAGAAGAAGATCAAGAAGATGAGACTCCAACTTCATTAGCTACAAAGAATGTTGCATTCTCTGCTGCAGTTGATAGTCAAGAGAAGTCCTCTACTCCAGAGCACATGAGCCTAAAGGAGCAACTTGCTTTGCTGACCAAGAAATTTGACAAGATGTCAAACAAGTTCCAGAAGTACAGATCCCATTGGAAGAAGAACAGGGGTGATTCTTCCAGGAGGTACCAGAAGTCATCTAATTCCAGAAGACCAGATACAAGTCTCCAGAAAGGAGGAGGGAACCAAGTCCCAAAAAAGGAGGAGATGGTGTGTGCTATTCTTGCAACAAGCCAGGGCATCTCAGTTATGATTGTCCTCAGCTCACACCAAGGGAGAGAGAAGAGAAGAGGATCAAGAGAGATCGCACATTTGCTGATAAGAGAGCTCTGCTGGCAGAGGAGGAGAAGCAGGACATCAGCTCATCCTCATCTTCATCTGACTTCGAGTCAGAGGAAGACATCTGCCTTATGGCTAAGGTAGAAGAGGTAAATTCTCCTACTCCCTCTGTTAGCTCATGTTGCTCTTCTACCTATTCTATGGAGTCAGATATACACAAGTTGTTATCTGATCTCCAATCCTCCTTAAAAGTTTTTTCTAAGCTAGAAGAGGAGAACTCTACTCTGAAAGCTGAAGTTCAGAGCTTGAGATAGGATTTGGAAAGTGCCATACTACCAGTGGTATCCTATGACTCACATGCTAGCAAGTCTGCTGACTTAATAGCAAATTGTGAGGAACAGGAGAAGCTGATAGAAAAGCTGCTTTTTGAGAACACAATTTTGAGTGAAGAACATAATTAGCTAACAGCTAAGTTCGATGAACTCTTCAAGCAGAATGAACTGACAGTTAAAAATTCACAGCAGCTTCAGCTGAAAGTGGATCAGCAGACTAAGGCAAAAAATGCCGTGTTTGAAATAGCTGAGTCCTCACAAACTGTGAATGACAAAAAGGGTCTTGGTTATCCCAAACCCAAACCACAAAAGAAGAAGAAAGGTGACAGTGGGTTAATTAGGGATCCTCGTAAGGGCAAAGGGCCAGTTGAGCCTGCATCTGTATCGGAAGGGCAAAAGAGCAGAGGGACAGAAAAGATCCCAGCTGGACAGAAGAGCACTAAAGCTCAAAAGTCTGCTGGAGATCACAAGGTTTCAGCAGAGCAAAAAGAGTACTAAAACTCAGAAGCCTGCTGATAACCAACATAAGTCCAAAGCTCAGAAGCCTCAAGACCAGAAGAGGCATCCTACTCATAGCAATGCTAAGACAAGGAAGCCTCAGCAGAATCAGCAGAGGTGTGATAAGCCTGGGCCATCTCAGCATAGTAAGCCCAAGCGAAATAGACCTTAGCCCTGGGTTACATTTAACGTAACATAAATAGGCAAGCCCTCACAGGCTAAATTATATGAGTCATTCAAAGGCTCAAGCCGAAACTACCCTTTTGAGCAGCCCACCTACAAGCCTGCTGTAATCACTCATCGCCCCAGAAGCGATCCTCTGAAGGAGATGATTTTGTGGACAAGTAGGGTAGAAGGTTGAGATCTCCTAAACCTCATAAGGATGATCTCTACATGTGGATCCAAAAAGTAGAAACTAACCAATCAGGACCCGAAGAAAGGTTACCTAAAGCCTGAGTTTTAATTTCAGGCAAACTTTAGCCCAATAGAGAGAGGAGAAGCCAAAGGTCATGTATGGTACATTGATAGCGGATGCTCGAAGCATATAACGTTTGAAAAGCATCTCCTCCAGGACGTGGTGACGCTTGATGGGCCTAGAGTTGTATTTGGTGACAACAATTTTGGAGTCACCAGAGGAGTTGGTACTCTGCTGATCAAAGGAACAAGGGTTGAAGAAGTCTACTATGTAGATGGGCTGATGCACAATCTTCTGTATGTATCCCAATTCTGTGATAAGGGGTACTCAGTAAGATTCTCTAAAAAATCTTGTCTTGTTACTAATGATTTAAATGAGCAGGTGCTAATAACTGGCCTCAGAAGAGGTAATATGTATCTTGTAGATTTTGCAAGTTGTCCAGCTGACTCGTGTTTGGTTGCTAAAAGCTCCTCAGAGGTCAGCTGGTTATGGCACAAGAGGTTAGGTCATCTGAACTTCAAGACTCTCAACAAGGTTGCAAGGAAGGGTCTTGTCAGAGGACTACCAAATGAGGTGTTTGCATCTGAGCAGAAGTGTAATGCCTGTCAGAAAGGAAAGCAGACAGAGGCCTCATTCAAGGATGTGCAGAGTACTTCAACAACAAAAGCACTCCAGCTGCTTCATATGGATTTGTTTGGACCTGTCTCACCTCTTAGCTTCAGTGGAAGGAAGTACACACTGGTGGTTATTGATGATCATACAAGATTCACTTGGGTAGTGTTCTTGTTCAAGAAGAATAAGACTATGGTCAAGATGCTGGAGTTGTTCAAGAGGATTCAGAAGGAGTTGGACCTCAGCATAGTCAGAATCAGAAGTGATAAAGGTACTTAGTTTCTTAACGCCTTTGTTTCTGACTATTGCAGGGAAAATGGTATTCAGCATGAGACATCAACTGCCAGAACACCTCTGCAAAATGGGTTAGCTGAGAGGAGGAATAGAATCCTCAAGGAGGCAGCAAGGACCATGTTAGCTGAATATCAGACCCTTCAAAGATTTTGGGCAGAAGCCATCAACACTGCTTGCTACATGCAAAATAGGTGTTTACCAGTCAAGGGGCATGGCAAAACTCCCTATGAGATGTACAAAGGTAAATCTCCTAACCTTTCCTTTGTCCATATTTTTTGATGTAGGTGTTTCATCCATGACAATGGAAAGACTAAGTTAAAGATTTTTGATGCTAAGGTTGCTGAAGGAATATTCTTAGGATATTCTGGAAGTAGCAAAGCCTATAGAGTCTTTGATAAGGTCTCTTTTTGTGTGGAGGAGACACCCCATGTTGTATTTGATGAATCTATTCATGAGTACAGCAAGTAGAAGCTAGCAGATGAGGTGGATCAGCTGAATCTGTCAGACAAGCCAGATCTGATTAAGGTAGTGGTACCAAGGATTAAATCAGATTCAGATTTAGATGATGAGCCCAAGTCAGCTAATAAGCCCTCATCAACACCAGATGATGGCACAATGACTTCTGACACTAACCAAGGGGGGATGTCAGACAAGACCTAAGAGGAGCAGAGTATGGCACCTCAGAGGGGTAAAAAGAAGTTGTCTGACTTCCCAGCTGAGCAGATCTTACGAGATCCAAGTATAGGTGTTCAGACAAGAAGAAAACTATACTTGGGTGCTCAGTTCAGCTGTTATGTGTCTCTGACTGAACCCAAGAATATCCACGAAGCTCTTAAGGATCCAAACTGGATTGTCGCAATGCAAGAGGAGCTAAACCAGTTTGCAAGACAAGAAGTTTGGACTCTAGTGGAGAGGCCCAAACATCAGAAGGTCATAGGCACTAAGTGGGTCTTCAAGAACAAGAAGGATGAAAATGATGTTGTGGTGAGAAACAAGGCAAGGCTAGTAGCCAAGGGGTATTCACAGTCAGAAGGTATTGACTATGATGAGACATTTGCTCCTGTGGCTAGACTAGAAGCCATCAGATTGTTTCTGGCCTATCCTATTTTCAAGGGGTTCAAAGTATATCAGATGGATGTCAAATCAGCATTTCTGAATGGAATCCTAGCAGAAGAGGTATATGTGGAACAACCACCAGGATTTGAAATTGGTAACAAGGTCTATAGGCTGCAGAAGGCTTTATATGGACTAAAGCAGGCACCTAGGGCATGGTATGTTACTTTATCACAATTCCTGCTGGATAGCGGATTCAGCAAAGGAAAGATAGACAAGACCTTGTTCAGAAAAGAAGATGGAGATGATATCCTGTTGATGCAGATCTATGTGGATGATATCATCTTTGGCTCCCCCAACAAGCAGATGTGTGATCAGTTCAGTAAGCTGATGACAAGCAAATTTGAGATGTCCATGATGGGGGAGATGACCTATTTCCTTGGACTTCAGGTGAAGCAGATGTCCAATGGAACGTTTATCAGTCAAGCTAAGTATGCCAAGAACTTGATAGAAAAGTTTGGAGTCAGTAGCACCAGAGAAGCTGAGATTCCAATGATGGCAAACTTTAGCATGGATCCAGATGAGGCTGGTGAGAAAGTGGATCAGACACAATACAGAGGACTTATTGGTTCTCTGCTGTATCTCACTGCCAGCAGACCTGATATCAGCTTTGTAGTAGGAATATGTGCAAGATTTCAGGTCAACCCTAAGAAATCTCATCTGGAAGCAGCTAAGAAGATTGTGAAGTATCTGAAGGGTACTTCCAATCTATGCCTCTGGTACTTAGCTGATGACAACTTTCAGCTGAGTGGGTATTCAGATTCTGACTATGGAGGGTGCAAGATTGATAGGAAGTCAACATCAGGCACATGTCAGTTTCTGGGAAGTAAGCTGATATCTTGGTTCTCTAAGAAGCAGACCTCAGTAGCTACTTCCACAACAGAGGCAGAGTACATGGCTGCTGGTAGCTGCTGCTCTCAGTTGCTCTGGATCAGACAACAGCTGAGGGACTACCATGTGATCACAGAAGAGATACCTATCTTTTGTGATAGCACATGTGCAATAGCCATTACTCAGAATCCAGTTCTTCATATCAGATGTAAGCATGTGGACATAAGACATCATTTCCTTAGAGACCATGCTGAGAAGGGTGACATCAGGATGGAGAAGATTCACACAGAGAAGCAAAGAGTAGATGTTCTTACCCAGCCTTTAGCAGAGGTAAGATTCAGAGAATTAGTAACTGAGTTAGGTATGGTAGATGGAGGAGCAGTTCTTTAGAGAAGGCAGAGAAAGGTTCTCTAGGTGTTCAGTTGACAATCAGCTGAAGGGGAACCTACTGAGGTAATCCGCTGATCTGGTATGTCTCCTTATTCTTTCGTGTACTTTTTCTATCTTGTTATTTCTAACTAGATTCAGGTATAAGTCATGAGAAGTCAGACAAGGCCACTTCACTTCAGCTGACCCAGATCAGCTGACATAGAGGACCCAGATGAGCAGACAAAGGTTTTTACTAGATGATTCTTCTTATTAGCTGATCCTGCCACTTCAGCTACTTGATAAGTATTTTCTCTTCATGTTTTTAAATTTATTTATTTGAAAATAAAACTCCTATAAAAAATACGATAAATCCCTAACTTCTAAATTTGATTTTAGAAAAATTGGCGATCAAATCATTTTACTTTCGAAAATTCCGGGATTTATTACCTTTTCCAAAATTTAGTGTCAGTGGTAATTAATTTCTCACCGCCCAAATTATCTCACAAAAGTTTTTAATCATTACCTTTTTACAAAAAGGCGGAATTTTTGGCTGCCAAAACCCTTTTCGAAACCTGACACCTACGCATCACCCCTAAAAATCTCAAAGGTCATTTAATCTGGACCATTGATTTATGTGATGCAACATTCCAATCCACGATCCAAATTGATCGGTTTTATTTTTGGAAAAACTGCTCATCTTCTCCGATTAGTATAAATACCCTTGAGCCTTGCCTCTAAAAACTTTTCTGCTCCAAAATCTTCTATCTACCCTACTCTATCTTCGATTTCTCTATGCTTCTAAATATCAGTGTTGAAGCTATGGATACCAAAGCCTGGAAGAAGATGCTCAAGAAAATGTATGCTGAGATGTGTGTTGATTACAAGACGACACGGGTTCCGGAGATCAGAGAGATTCTGGATCTTCTTCAATCTCACAATCTGCGGACGTTCATCTCCATGGCGCCACCAGAACACAATACGTTGAACTATTACGCCTTCCAGTTCTTGCTCAAGGCACAGTTCAGCGCTAACTCAATTGGATCCCTTGTGGATGGGAAGACAATAGTTTTGTCCAAAGATGTTGCTGCTGAGATTTTTGGTCTATCCTCTACTGGTGTTCTTCCCCACACCTATAAAGAATCCGAGCATCTGATTACATTTCAAATGATGGCAAGGAGAAGCCAGCAAAACAGGACCTCCAATTTAAAGAAGAATATGCTGAGGAGAAAATATAGGTTTCTGATGGATGTGGTGAACAAGGTCATTCTTGCAGAGCAGGGGAATTTGGATGCCTTGACCAAACTTCGCCTATGTGTGGCTCGCACTATACTGGATGGGGTTCAAGCAGACTGGGTGAGTCTGCTGTGGTTTCTATTGGAGCAGTAGTCGAAGAGATGTGCTTGTGAGATTGTGAATGGTTAGCAGATCTACAAGCTGAAGTCCAAATGTTCTATGGCTACCAAGATTACCATAATCTTAAGTCATCTGATGCCAGAGCATGAATGGCAAGGTAAGTGGATTGTTGACTACAACTGTTCCAAGTTCCTCAGGGGAAGTAATCTTGAGACCCTGGGAGATGCTGATTCAGATTCAGCTGCTGCTTCAGAAGAGGTTGCCCCAGGACCTTCTACTGGTACCAAGAAGAAGCAGAAGAGGAAGGCTACTGAGCCTGCTGGAGGGGGTAAGATCAGTAAGAAGTCCAAGAGGGACGCTACCTCGGTTCAAAGGAAGTTGCCCTTGGATGAAGATGATACTGCTCCTCTGAGCAGTCTGAAGAAGAAATCTCCTGCAGCTACATCATCGGCTGCAAAACCTTCTCTGCTGGTAGATGAGCCTACCGATGAAGAAGAGGAACCAGCAGAGGAAGAATCAGCAGAGGTAACCAGCTTAGAGGAAATATCTGTCTCCGACTCTGATGAAGAAGAGGAAGGTTCAGCAGAGGCATCTATTGCTGAAACTGAAGTAGTTCATTCTACTGAGGAAGCAGATCCATCCGACACACCCATCGAGGCTCAGCCAACCAGGTCAGCCCAACCCACTCCTTCATCTGATCCCCCACACACACCCTCCCACTCCCCTTCACCTCATGAGTCCCCAATATCCCAATCCACACCTCCAGCTGACCCCTCACCCTCAAAATTCCCAGCTGGCAATGAACTAGAGGAGGTAGCTGCCTCTTGTGAGCCTTCAGCTGATCCCCAACCCCTTCACCCTGAATCCATAGACCTTGAAAACCCTAACTCCCCCACTGACCTTGCCCAACAAGCCAGACTATCTCACCTCCGTTCAAAAGGGCCTCTCGAACGAGGAATGGTCATCACTGCCCTTGCCCATCTTTTCCTTTACATTCCAGAAATAACCAATTACCCAGCTTATCAAGACCTGCTAGCTGATGGCCTCACATGGGCTCAGGCAAGAGAAGGCCCGGTTTATTTTCTTCATTGAACTGCTGAAGGAGATGGGTGAAGCCACCTTCACCGCTTCGGAAGAGATCTTGATGGACGCCTTGGAGGTTAAGGCTCCATCTCAGCTGACATCGCCAGAAGGACTTCGCATGGTCGCCCGAGCTCTGCTACTCAGGGATGGAGTGGCTCTGGATTGCCCGGAGAGTGGAGTCTGATTTCATCCCACCAGCAGAGAACTTTGCCATTTCACAAGACGACCAGGTGACTCCTAATGTTTTAAATAAAATTAAAGAATATTTTGATGATCACATCAGGGAAGTCAAGGCCTCTCTGCTAGCTGCCAAGTCTGCTGCTCCTTCTCTGATTGAGAAGCATGTTCACCAAGTACTGCTGGACAATCGCAACAAGCTGAGAGAAAGCCTTGAAGACAGCTTGTATGTCACAAGAAAGGAGCTATTCTTTGCTCGGAAGAGGATTGAGCAAACTGCTAAAGCCTTCATTGATGATTCGAGTGCCTCCTTCTCTGCTGAATCAGACAAGATCAGGCTGCTGACTGCTAATCTGGAGAAAGAAATAGCAGATTGCAAGGATGGTCAAGAGGACCTCAAAGCCACTATCCAGAAGATCCCTTCTTCACTTCCCTCTTCGTCTGCTTTTGATGATATCAAAAAGGGGGAAGAGAAGAACTCAGCTGATATTGCTGCTCTGCAATCTGAGACTGCCACCCTAAAAGCTGAGATGGCAGCACTGAAGGCCCTATTGGTTGATAATCATGGTGTTCTTTCTACCAGAGTTCAGACTGTTGAAGAATATATCAAGGATAGCAGCTTGGCAGAGCAGAGAACTCAAGAGCTGAGAGATAAGAGGATGGTTGAGGCCTTGCAGAGGCAAGAGGAGGTTGCAGAAGCCAAGGAAAAGCAGAAGCGTATTTGAACGCTGAGCTTGATGAGAAGCTTGCCAAGGAGCTACAACTGGCTGAGAGGGAAACTCCAGAAGAGAGAAATAAAAGACATGAACGTGAGATGAATGATCAGCTGGAGAGACGCTATCAGAGGAGATTGAAGAAAGGGGGAACGTCAGTGCCGTAGAGCAGACTGAAGGGTAAGTTTGTTCCTGGAATAGACGAGCCTCTTGTTGATGGATCCATTGAGATCTTCACTCCAGACATGAACGAAGCCATGATCTCACTCTGGAGAACCATCAAGGCTAGATCATTTATTCATTTCAATGTGCTTAGAGGAGAGGATGCTAGATCGATTGAGGAGAAGAACAGAGAGTTCAGAGATTGGATGAAGGAGCACTATCCGATCTTCTTTAAGTTCATCACTGAGGTTATGGCTAAACTCAGTACTTAGCCTGAATTTCCCAAACTTGAACTCTTTCCTACTCCCACTGATGACAAGGGAAACCTCGTCTGGACAGATATTTGAAGGATTTGGATGGATATGGTGACTCGCTTTCTTTCAACCTTACCAGATACGTCTGTTCCTACTCTGAAGGCTATAGAGAAGAGGTTTCTAGACTGGATGCAAGTACCAATCAACTCCAGAAAATCTTTGGTGTAATAGTCCAGCTGAGTCATCTGAGGGTAGGACTCTGATCTCCTTGTAATTCTCATTTTGTCTAATGATGTTTTTATATTCCGGACAACTTCTTGTTGTCAGCTATCCTTTACTTTCTGTCTAAGGGATCTTACTTAAAGATCTTCTTTTCTGTCCCGTTTGATCTTGAATTAATATGCTTATATTTTTTAGATCAGCTGAGTTGGTTTTGATTTCATCAAAAAAGGGGAATTTGTTAGGATATTTGTCACACCCCAATTTTTATAAACAGCGGAAGTCTTTAATAATTTTTTAGATTAATCCTTTTGGGCGTGATATAACTAATCTTGAAATAAAATTTTCTTTTTCTTTAAAACTCTTTGAATTAAAACATAATACCTTTCACATAATTCACAAAATAAAATCTCAACATAAGATACATGCCTTGAATAATAATAATTATTTAAACATAATAAAATACCTCAAATAATCAAATCTACATGCAACCTAAATATTTCCAACTTAACAAATCACATAATATAAGATTTAATCTTATTTCATCATACAAAATTTCGTGTACAGCTGTAGGACATAGGATTTTTTGAAAACAGTCCACTAATTTCATATAAAATCATTCTTTCATCTAATCTTATATTGCCAAACAATTATTCACGTCTACTACACTTAATAAATCATATAACACTGATAAAAATATTTTATTAACGAGAACTTCTTAATTTTTACATAAAAATCACATACTAGGTAATTAAAGGACTAAAATCAAACCCTCGACTTCTACTATTGATAAAATCGTGAAATTTGGTTTACATGCATAATTTTTCATGGAAAATATTCTGTAAAAATTTCGGAATTATTGGAGTTGTAAAAACGTGAATTCTATGCATGCAAAATTAAAGAGTCTAATTAATATATGGGACCATAAATCATATCTTTTCACATGCAACTTAATTCCTAACATATAACCACATAAAATACGACATATTTCTGCCCTAAAATGAAAATATACTAATTAATTAAATTCCTAACAAATTAATACCCTAAAACATGATAAATCACTAAAACAATCCATAAACTTTCCCATAGAATAAAATCATAATAATAATCAAATCTTTTCCAAAGTCTAATTTTATTAAAAAAAATTGTATAAGAACCAGAATAATCATAAATTCAAATTAAATCCTTCATGCAAAATAAAATAAAATACTG
>JAPKLY010000654.1:123798-174909 GCA_026898435.1 Prunella vulgaris | reverse complement strand
ACTAAAGCCCAAAATAAATTATCAAGAACTTAATCTTAATTCCCAAAAACTCAAATCAACTTTACTAACTTAATCATCAGAAAATTAATACTTAAGGCTCGTGAAAAACTTAAAGAACTAAAGCACAATATTTAATCCTACGCGCAACTTAACTTTAAAACCTCAAATGACGACTTATAAACTATAACTTGAATCCATTTATGCTGGGCGTGACAATATTCTTGTTAGATGTTTTGATGATATGATAAACCAATCAGCTTGTAATAGAACCAGCTGAACCTGTTAGTCAGCTGATGAATTGTTAGGATTAGATAGGTTTTAGTAAGGGGGAATCAACCTTGCTGCCTAGAAGATCCGACGCTTTCATAGAGAAGAAGACCAACTAAGGCTTTGAGGACTTAGCCGATTCTAGAAGATAGAAGACTTGAGCAGCTGACACTGGAGTACCAGGAGTAGAACATCAGATGAGACAGATCAACTGATGTCAGAGGAGTCAGATCAGCTGATGTCAGAGGAGTCAGATCAGCTTATATCAGAAGATTAGCTGAGCACGTGGCAGACAAGGCAAGGACCAAGGATCAAGATTCTAGACGAGGTCCAAAATATCAGCTGAGGTGCACATCAGCAGACCAGCACATCAGCTGAGCTCAAGTATCAGCAGACTGATACACCAGCTGAGGAGACAGATCAGCTGGAGTCTTGTGCTCCACCCAGATTCTTCGGAATCACGTTAAGGGTTGACTTGCGACAAAGAGAGGATTCCCAGAATAGAAGATAAATCAATCTAGGGGTCAAACTTGATTGATTGAAGATCGCGAAGATTTCTGGGAATCAGGGAGAAGTTTCAATCAATCTTAATGATTGATTGATTCCCAATTTATAGGATTTCAGATCTCTAGTCAATCCCAACGGCTAGTTGGTTTGAACCTATAAATAAGAGTACCAGTGAAAATTTCATGTATCGATCTACACACGTTCAAGCTTGCTGAAACTCTGTCAAAATCATCACTCGCACTCAACCCATTCTTTCATATTAATCTTTTGTAAGCTTTATAGAAGCTCTTAGAAATCGACTGTTTTTAAGCATAGACATTTGTAAGAGAGTAGTACTCTCAAAGTTTGTGAGTGAGTAAGAGAGAAGTTAGTGGAGAGCCCCGCAATTCCAGTTGGATTGTGGAGAGAGGAGTAGGACCTTTTGTCCGAACCACTATAAATTCTTTGTGTCTCGTGTTCTTTATTTCCTGTTCTTTATCTGTGCATAATTCATTAAGTAAGGTTTTCATTAAAAACGTTTCTGCACAAATTTCACAGTGCACTTTATATAAAACCAGACCACTTTAAGGTTGTCTACTGGTTTTATAAACAGGCTTAAATCGAATCTACACTTGAATCAGTGTTTCTTTCTTCTAAAACTGCCTTTGGGACCAACAAAATTCTTCATCAAATCACTAATCTTCCTTCCTTCTTTTCACTCTACTAATCATAAGGACAAGAGAGTTCCAAAAAGGAAGAAAAATGGCTTAAAGTGTGGTTAGCCTAAGGAAAAGTCTATAGGCACAAAAGTGGCAAACAATGGATAATAATATCAAGGGTAGGCTCATATGGCAAAGTGGCTCAATATAAATCAAAGAACTGCCTCAAATTATATCATGTGAAATCCTTATCTAATGTAGCCTCAAATAAGACCAAAGCCAAGTTCTAGAGTAACATGTACATGTGTGGAACTCACATAAAAAATATCATCCGTTCAAGATTGAAACGGGCATTATAGGCTCAAAACTCACGGGTTTAGGTGATCAAGACTCATATCATCTCAATAATGCTCATATCATCAAAATTTCAAGAATCATAGAATCAAAAGTATCAAAGATAAGACACGAATCAAGAAATAAATCCGTTACACTTATCATGACTTTCAACTCATCCACACAACCATAAACATATCTTATGCATTCACTACTCAAGACAACAATAATCTAAAAAATCAACAAGCAAAACAAGGCCTCATCCTAAGCATATAGTCCAAAACATCATAGAAACAATAAGAATCAACATAAACATAGCATTGCAATGAGATTTACGAAATGAACACCCCCCCAAACTTTTTTGGACCAGGGGTCTAAAAAGTTTGGCAAAGAGTGGAATAAAGATCACGCTATGCACCAAATTAAGCTCAATACTCAGTAGCATCAACAATAAAATTAAAGTCAATCATAATAATTCCATCACCAAGCAAATACCAAAGGATAGCTCCTACCAATCTCACAATCATTAAACAATCTAAAAACAAAACGAATAAAACTAATAATTCGGGATAGAAGCCAAAATAGGGATACGAAATTGTTACCCTTCCTCATGACGTTTTTACACATCACGGAGGAGGATAACGTGGATGAGTGAATTACCTCTCCCCAATACGCCAATTCATCATCATCTTTTGAGTCTCTTGAATCTCCGCTATAATTGTGCAAATGGAGGACCATCAGCACGGATTGCTGTCACGTCAGATCGAAGGGCAAACTGGCTTTCCCTAAGAATATTCACCTCCTGCCTAAGAGTGGAAAAATCAGTCCTAAAGGCAGCTACATCAGTTGCAAGAGTTTGAAACTCTTGACCCCACTCATCAACACTCCGTCTTCTATCCTCCTCTTCTTTTCCCACTTGCTCTTCATTAGATCCTCCTCTTGTGCTACTCTCCCCCCTTGCTCTCCTCACCATTTGCTTCCCTTCATGGAACTTCATTGCAATCATAAAATGTAACGAGCTGCTCAATCTCCAATTCACCTCGTTCTTGATAGTAAGGGTCTCATAATCCACAAGTGGATATGGCCACTCCAAAGACGGTGAGCCAATGATACAATGAGTTCTTCCTTTCTTTGTGAGAATATTCGATCTCAACAAGTAGTTTGGATCAAGATATGAGAACTCCTTCCCAATTTCACTCGGTTCCCATCCAACACCCCTAGCTAGGTGAGCTATCATTCCTCCATATGCGCAATCACCTTTAGAGTATAAATGGGATAGATTCGTGCAAAAGTAGGCTCCAAAGTTAGCCTTTAGACCCGTAGTCATTGAGAAGAGATGTAGAGTTCCTCATGTTGCACTTCCTCCGTGTCATTCCTAGCAAAAACTGTATTTGCTAGGACCTTTTGCACATAAGTAAAAATGGAGTTAGCAATTTGAGTTGCTTTTGAGTGTTTGGCTCTGAACACTATGTCATCATCTTTCACAATAACTCTCCACAATGCTTGATCTCTCACAAACCTTTTTTGTTATAGAAGTTGCTTGGCGGAGCATCTTCTTCACATCCAAATATTTGGTTCACCTTTTGAATAGGCAATGAATGGGCTTTATTGTCAATCTGATAGTAAATCCGGGTAGGAATACCATTTTCCTTCTTTATTTGAAAGGTGCTAAGAAACTCAATATTAAGCTTTTTGTACGAATTATCGTGGATGTTTAGCTATCCGCTCCATCCGACGTTTCTGAAAGGATCCTCAACATCCTCTCCAAATTTTAGGAACTTAGTAGTCTCCTTAAGAAAATACTTTGCGTTGTGGAACTCCATGTTGACAAATCTCCCAAACTTAATATAAAAAGTCTCATTGACTCCGAAAAAGAATCCGAATCGGAAAGGTTTGTCATGACAAATTTCATAACATTCTTCTTCTAACCCACTATCATTCTCATTCTCATTTCTACCTTTATTCATTCTTGAACTCGAAGCCTTAACTTTTCCCTTGATTGACATTTCCTAACAACAATGCAAACTGTGAGCAAGGAGAGATACAAATCATCTCAAATATATTGTCTACACTTATGCATTAAGCAGGCTAAGTAGGAATATTGGTCCACTATAAGAAACTTTGAATTACTCATGCAATATCCAACTCATGTTCATTCCTTGCTACAATTAAATCCCAATTAAGCATAATGGATAAGTGAATCAAGAAGTTAAATTCAATCCATAGCAATTGAAGATCATAACAACAAGCAATCAACATGACTTCATGATAATCATTCAATTCTTGCACAAAAATAATTCAACAGTCGTAACTAAGCCTAACCCAAAATTTCCAACTTCAATTAAGCCTACAATTCATAAAATTAGCTTGCAATTGGGTTCCCATTGGATTACCCATCAACAATATAGCCAAAATGCATCATCAATTGCACAAAAACTAGCTAGAATAAAAAATTCCCAAATTTATGCTCAAGAACCGTAAAATTTGAATTTCTAATTCTAGATAATGCAACCATGGAATCTCTACAAAATTGCAAGAAATAGAGAGAGGAGAGTTAGAAGAACATACCTATGGAAGGAATTAGTGAAAGGAAATGTAGAACTTGAGATATGAAAAATTCCTTCTTTCTTCTTCTTCTTGGTTTTGTGAGAAAATGGAGTGTAAGAATATAGTGAGAAGTGTGTGTTTGTGTGTGAAATGAGTGGAATATATGTGTAAAGAGTGAGTGGGAAAACCTTGGGAAGTGTGGTCAAAGTTGGACAAAAAATTGTCAAAACCCGAAAATCCATAAGGACCGAACGAGTCTTACCTGGCGGCTGAACGAATGCTTTCGTTCACTCTTGGCTTGGCATTCGTTCGAGCCTTGGGCGAACGTACCAGAACGGGCTCGCATGAACCGTAGCTGGTGGGCGCACGAATCCTAGCTGCTGGGCGCATGAATCCAAGCCTTCCTGCACCACTTCCAATTTTTACCCTTTTACACATTTTTTAAGCATTTTTCTTCCATTTTCCTACACAACACAACTTAAAACTCCTCATAAAACATTAATGGTCCTTAAGCATCATAAAAAATAATCATGAAAATGAACAATTAATCACGAATCACACCCCCCAAACTTTTTCAAATCAAGAATTCTAATAAAGTTTGGAAAGAGTGATTAATCAAGAAACTCAAGCTCAATAAACCATTCACACTTAATATCACTCCTAAACCAAGTATATATCAAAACCTTAGCCAAAATATGCTCCTCAAATCTATTCTTGCACCAATTAACACAAAATCTAATAGAGCAGTCAATTCACAAAATCATTGGACTAAAATTGGCATTAAAGCTTCTATCCCTAAAACCATCAAACAAAATAAAACACAACAATCAAAATAAAATCAAGGATACGAAAAGGATATAAGGGTAGGTTGCCTCCCACATAGCGCTTGGATTTAACGTCCCCTAGCCGGAGGCGATGAAGCTCACACAAAATCAAATTCGACAAGAGTTGAGTGACATACATCACTCAACTTTCTTCTCCAAAAACATCCTTGTCAAGAAAGTAAACTACCTATCACTTTGGTACAAAGTGAGCAAGTTGTGAGAGTATGTATTAGTGTACTATCCTATGTTTCACATGGTGTTGTATCACTTAATCATGCAATGAGCTATTGTACAATCAATTGGCAAGCCTCTCTAACATGCAAAGGTCTCCCTAAATACATATTAGAGCCCCTATGTTCTTTCTATTCACTAAGGATAATTCTCATTATCTTAGGAATTTTATCAAACACTTAACATGCATTGGCCTAATAACAAGAAGATTTAGGAAAAGAGCCCAATTCTCATATGAAGCAACTTCCCTAATGGCCCTTACGAACAACTACACATGCCATGCTTTCATACAAACCATCAATGTAGGGAATTGATCATACAACATCTCATAGCATTCAGAAGATCAACATTAACACCACATTACTCCATAGGAATCATACACTAACACATAAAGGGATTAGCCCATGGCTAATTTGGAAAACAAATGAGAAATTGAACTAGCTGCAATCATCATCATACAAGAAATGTAAAGGAATGTAGAAGTATTACCTATTACAATGAAATTGGGAAAGATACAAATTACCTTCAAATGCTAGAAAATGATCCGACAATAGAAAATGAAATTCAATCGGTAGAAACGTAGCCCTAGCTGAGATGAGAATGCATGAATAAACGGATCGATGATCCAAACGGTAGATCGAAAGTTATCGATGAAATCGTAAGAAGAAATCTTATATACCCAACTAGTAACTACCTTTCTCTCTCCTTAATCTAATCTAAGAACTTGGAATTATGAAGATTATGACTAAGATGCCTTGAGAATCTGATCCTTGAGGTATTTATAGTGCCCACAATGTTTAGTCCAAAATGCCCTTCATTAAACGCGCAAAAAGACGAAACAGCCCTCGAAAGTGTGCCCATCCGAGCCTTCGCAAGAATGCAAGCAGGTGGCCGCACGAATGCATTCGTGCGAGCCATTCGTGCTGATCCTTGGTGAACAAACCAGGGATTCGTTGCACGAACCCGAGCTGGTCATCCCAAGAGTCTGAGCTTGTGGGCGCACGAACCCCGCTTGGTCTTGTTCGATCGATCCTCGATTTCCTCGTTTCCTTCATATCTTGAGTTCTACAGCTCCGATTAACTCGATTCTTTTTCCGTTGAAACCCTCTCTTTGAACTCTTCGACATGGTATATAATTTTCCTTCATTGGATCAACTCACCATTTCTGAACTTTTACAAACTTGCTCATCTTTTGCCAGTTTTGCTCGTTTCCACTACAAAACACAACTTTCTAGCAAACAAGGGTTAAATACACAAAGTACAGCATTTTAGGGTCAAATATGAACATAAGCACATCAAAATCATACAGAAATGGATGCAAAGAGATGCAATTATGACCCTAATCATCCATCATACCTAGGTTCTGAAAATATGGAGGGTGCGACTTCAAGGGGAAGTACACCGGCCAATGATACAACTCCCGGAGCCAGGGTTGCTGAGGCATCAGGAGAGGCTCCAAAAGCTCGAAACTCCTGGTGTAACGCCCAACATAATTGGATTCAAGTTATAGTTTATAAGTCGTCATTTGAGGTTTTAAGGTTAAGTTGCGCGTAGGAATTAAATATTGTGCTTTAGTTCTTTAAGTTTTTCACGAGCCTTAAGTATTAAGTTTTTAGTCCTTTAAGTTCTTAAGCTTGAGTTTTATTCTATTTTCCTGCTTAGTATTTTTAGTTAAACCAATTAGTATTAATTGGACTTTTCTTCGAACTCTTCGACATGGTATATAATTCGCCTTCATTGGATCAACTCACCATTTCTGAACTTTTACAAACTTGCATGTCTTTTGCCAGTTTTGCTCGTTTCCACTACAAAACACAACTTTCTAGCCAAAAAGGGTTAAATACACAAAATATAGCATTTTAGGGTCAAATATGAACATAAGCACATCAAAATAATATAGAAATGGATACAAAAAGATGAAATTATGACCCTAATCATCCATCATACCTAGGTTCTGAAAATATGGAGGGTGCGACTTCAAGGGGAAGTACACCGGCCAATGATACAACTCCCGGAGCCAGGGTTGCTGAGGCATCAGGAGAGGCTCCAAAAGCTCGAAATTCCTGGTGTAACGCCCAGTATAATTGGATTCAAGTTATAGTTTATAAGTCGTCATTTGAGGTTTTAAGGTTAAGTTGCACGTAGGAATTAAATATTGTGCTTTAGTTCTTTAAGTTTTTCACGAGCCTTAAGCATTAAGTTTTTAGTCCTTTAAGTTCTTAAGCTTGTGTTTTATTCTATTTTCTTTCTTAGTATTTTTAGTTACACCGATTAGTATTAATTGGACTCCTAAATTAGTACTAAGTTTCGAATTATTAGGGATGAGGAAGAGTAGTATTATTGTTTGAGTTTATAGTATTAGTCCACTAAGAATATTATTTCCTTAAGTATTAATTCTTTAAGGGTATGTTAGTAATTGAGGAATTAATTTTAGGGATTTGACTTTATGAGGTTTTGACCAAGAATAGGATTAAATAATACTTGGGATAGTATTAATAATATTTTCAAAAATATGGAGTCTTATACACTAAGGAATTTTCGAAAATTATAGGGCTTTAAGACTTGGATTTCTATTATCTTTATTTTTGGAAATAAGTCATATTTTCTTTAGGCAAGAAAATACATGCTTGAAGGTTAAGTATCACAAGAATAAAAAGTTAGTAAGGATTTGTTAAATAAGGAAATAAGTTGCCAAGTATGGAATAAGAGATACACCAAGATAATGGGCCAATTTCTTTCCTTTCCCCTTAAGAATTCGGCCAAGGCCTCTTTCCCAACCCTACACACTTTTTCCAACTCTACAAATATGTATTGATCAACACCCTAAAACCCTTAGACATCCAAATTTTCGGCAACCACCCTAGCACACAAAAATTGGCAATTCTATGAAGTTAGAGGACCAGTTTTTCAGCAGCTTGTGAGGTTAGAGAGAGAGCATTTTTGGCAGCTTTTATAGAGCAAGAAGGAGTAGGATTTTGATCAAGGATTTAGCAAGCCAACGTACAACACTTCTCTAATTTTCAAGACAAGAAAAGGTGGGGATTTAAACGGTGAAAAGTGGTATCTTATAGTTCGATTTTTAAATGTTTAGTTGATGTGTTTACGTGTTTATATGCTAAAAAGGGATACTCTTGTGGTATCAAAAAGGGATGCTCTTATAGTATAAAAAATGGATGCTTTTATAGTATCAAAAAGGGATGCTCTTATGTAGTATCAAAAGGGATACGAAAGTCGTATCTTATGTTAAGAAAAAGGGGTATGTTTACATGTTTTCATGTCCTGTATATTTAGATTTCGAACTAACTTTCTCCCCTGAGTGATTATTTATAATTATTCACCCCTTCACCGAATAAATTTTCAGATTATCATGAGTAAGGCTACGAGATCGGCAAGGCGGAGGAGGGTGGATGTGATGCGAGAAAGGAGAAGATAAAGGATGTGATTTAGGATTTATATGGTTTGATGAATTATGGGACTTTTATTATGGATTTTATATGAGGTATTTTTATTAATTATGTTATGTGTTAAATTGCATGAAAATTAGGATTTAGATGATGAATTTATTTTATTTAAGTAGCAGGTGTTGGACGTTTTAAATTTGCATGGGTATGTGTTGAAATTATGTGATTAGTTGTTCTAGAGAATTAGTTATTGTCCTTAGATTTGCATGCTCGATAAGTCACGTTTTATAATACCAAAAAAATATAAAATTTTGCCAGAATTTTTGCCATGATTTAATATGCATGTTGACCAATTTTCATGAGTTTTTACCCAGTAGAAGTCGAGGAATTGATTTTAGTCCTTTATGTGATTCTAATCCTCAAAATCCTTGTTTTAAAAATACCAATTGCATGACCAGCTATATTTCGAAATTTTGGCAGTTTATTAGCCATTAAAAATTAAGTTATTTTGGTCTTAAAACCTAGAGTAAAATCGTTTTAAAGTTACAGCTTTAAATTAGTCCTTTAACTTTATTTTCCGAACTTTTCATGCATTTTTAAAAGGGATTTTCATGGCAACTCTTTAGGTTATGTTTAATATGATTTATTTAAGTATTTAGAGGTCTTAAAGGTTTTGGCAAGATAATAGTATTATCATATAAATTTTTATTTAAAGAGGAAAAAGAAAAAGGTTCAGCGGAAGTCCCACAACCCGGGAGACGGGATCAAAAATAATTTATGTTGGTCTCGTTAAAAACCTCGCCGAAAAACCACCCTTGTGGAAAAACCAGATGGAGGGAAAAAGAGTACCAAATAAATTAAAGTCATCCATTGGTAAAAAAATAAAAAGCAAAACGAAACAAAACTGCCAAATGTCTCAACATAAAAGGCAACAAAATCTGCCAAATTTGCCCAGAAAATAAAATCATCTAACAAACAGCTGACCAGCCTCAGTGGTAACTCTCACAGCTCCAAATCCGCATAAGGAAGCACCATTAATATTCCAACATTGTAACAGCAAAGTAAAGCCCAATAGCATACTGCATCCTGCAAAGGTAACATTCCCAGCTTTTTGTAACGGTCTGCAGTCAACATAGGTGCTTAAATCCGGCAGCTGCAGGCTTCAAATGTAACTGCCAGTTACAGCAACTAATGCAAATAATTCCAAAATTAAACGCCCCAAAAGCCCCAAAAGAAAGGAAACAACTAATTTCTAAAATCAGCCAGCAACAAGGTCAATCAGCCTTCCAAATTTCCAACAATTTCAGTATAAAAAGAGCAGTCAAGGAATAACCCCAGATTAAGCGCCTGAAAAATTATATATTCAACCTTTCCAATCCAGCCCCAACATTAACATAGCAATTGTAACGCCCCAAACAGCATAAATGAGGAATAGAGCCCAGGAATTAAGTCCATCAAAGTCAGCAGCAATCAAGGAAAGAGCTGCCCAATGCATTAAGCAAATGTAACTCTCGAGCCAAAAAAACCTTCCATACCAGCAGAAAGCAAATAGCAAAGTCAAACAGCCTCCCAAAAAACCCAAAACCTGCTGACCAGCCAATAAAAACAACCCTCACACCAACATTGTGAAGAAGCCACAAGCTCAAAAACACATTAGAAACGCAGACCATCCCAAAAAAGCCCACCACAAAATAAGCCCCCATTCTAGCCCAAAAATATCCACAACTAAAGAGAAAAAATCAGCCAAAATTCCTTCAGGAATATCAGCTTCAAATTCGGCATTGGAACAACACTCTAAGATGAAAACAATCTGAACAGGCCAAAAACAAACAAGAACCGGCCAAACTAAAGGCCTTCTCCGAATAGGTATACGCAAAATCAGCAACACAATAAGAAGGAGTATATCCTGTGACTCCAGATGAACAAAAATAAAGTTCCAAAAAGACTCCAAGAATAGCAGCAGAATGCTAAAACTGATAGCCAAAAGAAATAAAGCTATCATCCCAAAACAACAGAAAAAACAGCAGGGACTAGCTCTTTCCCCATTCAGACTTACCTCAACAAAAGAGCTGCTAAAAAAGAACAAAGGAGCAACTTCTAAACTAGCACAACAATGACCAGCAGAAAGCCCTAAATACCCATATACACACCAGGCGACCAGAAATAGCATTCATAATCCAGGGAAACAAACAGAGTACCCCAGTACTTCCCAGACTCTGATAAAAACAAAATCCAACAACACAGGGAGTCCCAATATACAGAAAATAAATCCAATCAACAGCAACAAGAATAATACCCAAAAACCCAAAATACTGAGCAATCGAGCTGTCCACATCAGGAACTTCCTGCAGGGAATTAGAAACCGCAACAAAAACCTGCCCAAAGGCCAAACACCAGACAGCAACTCAAGGATACCAATTTTACAGGGGACCCCCAAAACACCAACCCAATGACCTAACCAGCAGAGAAACTTGCATGGATAAAATAAAACAGGCAAAGAGGATGCAAACCCTACATGCCAGCAACCAACAACTAGCAGCAAATCCTTGAACTTGAAGCACAACATTAAAGAAAAATTAAGACATAAATCGATGGAAATTAGCATGCATATCCATGAAAATGAGATGCCCAAGGAAATCCGGGCAAGAGCCCACCCAAAGTTCCGTAACTTGCCTTCGAGCAATCAAGTCCGCAACGGAATTACCTTCACGATAAATATGAGAAAAACGTACAGTCATAGAAGCCATCAGGCCTGAAACAAAATTTCACCGAGGCTGCACTCGCCACGGAACGATTCCCAATTCGCGACGCATCGTTTTGACTGCAAGGGCCGAGTCCGATTCAACCCAAAGTCGGCACCAGCCCCGAGCATGACCCAATTCAACCGCCCATAATATAGCAGAAAGCTCAGCTTCAAGAGGCCAACCTCAGCCTACCTGAGTAGAAGCAGTCATCATAAAAAAGCCACGGTGGTTGTGAAAGACAACCCCAGCATAACCAAAGTTTGGTGGAGAGCGTAAACTTGCATCCACATTAAGCTTTATCCAACCTGGGGGAGGAGGCTGCCACCTCCCACTGATCACTTTAGGAACCACCCTCGAACGCAGTGGGGAACCTAATTACCGAACAACGAGAAGCTCGTCTACCGTGCCAAAGGAATGACCCCCAACCATACCAGCAGAATCCCTAACATGAGCTAAAACAAAAGCCAAACATCTCCTAGGGGAGACGCTTTCATTCTCATGGACCCGAAGATTACGCATACGCCAATTTCCCCAAACTGTGGAGACGAAAGTAAGTTACCAGAGCCTCCCAACTTGAGAGGAAAACTGTAAAGGGACGCATAGACCACTAGGTAAGGGAAACCCTCAGTCCAGGGGAGGTTGACACCAAAAATCTGAGCGAAGAAATCCCACACCTGCCTTGAAAACCCACAACTCAAGAAAATATGATTCAAACTCTCCGAAGCACACATGCACAAAGGACATATACTGGGACCTGCAACCCCAAAGCAATTTAACCAGTCCGACGTAGGAATCTTCCCATGCAAGGCCCGCCAAACCAAAGTGGACCGGCAAGGCGGAATATACGACTGCCACAGCCAATCATAAGGGAGGGCAGTTGGTACAGCTGGGCGCAAACAGTCATAAGCTAACTGAGAGGTGAGTTCTCCGGACACCGTGTTCTCCCAAACAATACTGTTCTTCCCCTCGGAAACAATAATCTCCAGAATATCCTCCACAATGCTCGGGTACACAAGGGCAAAAGAAATGTCAGGATGCCAGCAACCGTCATAATAAAAGTCACCAACCTGTCCCTCCAAAGTACCTGCCACATGAGGAGGAATCTCCAGAGCATCCACCAAAATGTAACCAAGCCAGTTCTCATGCCAGAATTTTACCGTAGAGCGCTGCCCAACTAACCAGCGAGCACCAGCTGAAATACTTGGCCAATGTCTCTTCAATCCAGGCCAAATAGAGGAAGGAAAGTAGGACCGGCACCAAACCCGATCCTTAAAGAATCTGTCATGTAGGAGCTGAAGGTCAGGAGTACGAGCCTGGAAGACATCCCAAGCTAGCTAAAAAGTGTAGGAAGCATTCGCAAAGCGCAAAGAACGGATTCCCAGGCCCTCTTCCGAGAGAGGAGAACAACATTTCTTCCAAGAGACCGAGCAAGACGAGTTCTAAGATAGGGTGGAGACCGTCCAAACAAAGTTCCTCATAGCGACGTCCACCTTCTTGACCAAGGCTGCTGACCACTTGTACAACATCATCGAATGAACTAAGGATGCCACAATTACCGAATTAACCAAACACCGTCTACCAGCCATAGAAAGCGATTGTCCCTTCCATCGAGCGAACTTAGAAATGAACTTAGGAGCGCCAATAAAAATGGGAACACCAAGATATGTGAAAGGGAGCGAGCCACAATCAATACCTGTAATGCGTTTCATCCGCCGCTTGATAGTCGTACAGACTCGAGGACCAAAGAAAACTCGCGATTTCTCCGGGTTATACAGCTGCCTCGAAATAGAGCCATAAGAACGAAAGATGTAATGTAGGCCAGCCATATCCTCTTTCGCTGCTCGAAGAAAAACAATAATGTCATCCGCATAGAATAAGTATGGAGGCCCACGAGTAAGAGACCGCAAGCTACCAATCCCAAAACCCCAATCCAACCAACGACCCAGAGCCTCTTCAGCCAAACAAAATAATAAAGGAGAAAGGGGATCTCCTTGACGAACACCCCTAGAACAAGCAAAGTACCCCTTCCCCTCCCACAAGGATAGATAAGCAGGAAGAGGAGAGAACAACCCGAATTAAGGTCCGCAAGGCAGGACTAAACCCCATACGAGCCAAAACAACGATGAGGAAGTCCCAATCAATGGTGTCGAAAGCCTTTTTTATATCAATTTTGACAGCCATACCGGAAGCTGCCCCCCACGTATGCATTCTATTTAGAGTCTCAGAAGCTAAGGCAACACACGTGTGAATGCGTTTCCCTGGAACGAATCCATATTGGAAGGGCGTGAGATATTTAATAATGAAAGAACCCAGTCGGGTGGCTATAACCTTGGTGAAAACCTTGAATACAAAATTGCTGAGCACAATGGGTCTGTAGTCTTGAATACGATTAGCCCCCGCAAATTTCTTGATAAGAACCACAAAACTGGAATTTATCCTGATTGGGATAGAAGCCGAACGAAAAAAGAAACTCACGGCCAAGAGAAGGTCCGATTTCACCACATCCCAACACCTACGAAAAAATAAACCGGGAAAACCATCCGGCCCAGGCGAGCTGCCTTCATCCAAATAAAAGACTGCCAAACGGACCTCTTCCAAGGAAGGACAAGCCATAAGCAAATCGTTGTGAGAATCCGACACTGTTTGGAAAGGTAATATGTCTAAAATGGAAAAATCATGATCCAACAATCTGTCCTTCGCAAACAGAAGTTCGTAGAAGGAAACAACATGAGAAGCAATAATACCCGTATCCGAGGTCAAATGCCCATCAACCAACAGCTCTCCCAGGTCAGAGTTCCCATGTCTATTGCGCTGAAGGAGATCGAAAAAAGCAGAGTTGCGATCCCCATCAGTTAACCATTGCAGATGAAAATGTTGGGAATAAAAATCCCGTTGCCTCCGTAGGAGGCCATTCAAACGAACGTGGCAGTCTACTTCTTCCCCAAATCGTAGGTCCGAATCACCATTACTATAAATGGACTGTTGCATAGCCTTAAGACTAGCAGTGGCATCCACAATTTCGGAAAAAATATTCCTAAACACATCACGATTCCAAGTTTTCAATTGCTGCTTCAGCACCTTCAGTTTACCAACTAGACTAATAATTGGGTTTGAGTGTGACGTACAAGAGGTCCAAACCTGCTGCACGAAGGCCTCAAAGTCCGCATGCTGAGTCCACATAGACTGAAAGCAAAAGGGTCTAGGAGGGCGAGCACTGTCCGAGTTCAAAGAAAGGAGCAGGGGGTGATGATCCGAAGAATGACGGTGAAGGGTCTCCAAGTGTAAGCTGCTCCAAAGATTGACGAAAGAGTGTGAGGCAAGAGCCCGATCCAACTTAGCGGAGATCATGCCCTGGGAGCTGCGTCGAGAAGACCAAGAATAAGGGAAACCTGAAGACTCCAAATCAATTATACCCATTGTGTCAACAAAAGCCTGGAATTCATTGACCGGAAGTTGCCTGGTGACTACTGGGGGAGACCGTTCATGAGCCCGAAGACTACGTTGAAGTCTCCCATCAAGCAGAGTGGATCATTAACAAGACCCAAAAGGGAGTCCCATAACCCACGTCGAAAAATGTAATTATTTTTCCCATGAACAAAACCCATCGTGAAAGAGCAAGGCGAATGACAGTGGAGCACCACGCATTGGTCCGAAGTAAAATGAACTGAGACGGAACCACAAAGGTGACTCTGACAAAGAACCCATAAATTCGGGCGGGAGGGGGAACGACAATTCTCCACCAAAAGATCCAACCCAATGCTCCTCCAATATTCCCTACTCACTGCCCGGAATCGAATCTTGGGTTCAATTAAAGTAACAATATCAGGATGATAATCACGGCAAAGGTGGAACAGCGAATCCTGAGTAAGGTTGCTGCCAAAGCCCTGGACATTCCAGGAGAGAAAAATCATTGCAATGATGTCTGGCCGTGCTTCGGCGGCCTAGAATGTAACCCATCCATGTCATCAGCCCAGCTCCGTCGTGCCACAAGTGATAGTTCAGAAGCTCTGGGGCCCTGCCCGTCAAATACAAGTCTATCTTTAGCCTTATTTTTTAATTTCTGTAAAGTCCGAATGCCCTCATCTAAAATATCCGATCCATGAAGAGCGTCCCGGAGGTGATCCGAGCCACAGGAAGAGTGGGAGGAGGTACTATCGGTAACGTGTAAAGTACCAGCAGGGGCCGATGGCTTACTTAGAGAGGCAAGAGAACGATTCGAGCCCACTGGGACCATTGCAAGGGCATCAGTGACATGAACAGGTTCATGAGAAGAAGAGCCTTGCTGAGTTAGGTCATTCAAATCCGTAACAATCTTATCTACTGTGGCCAAAGACACCCCCTTAGAAGAGAAAGGCACCTCTGCCTCTGGCGAATGATGTTGCCGAGGACGACTACGGCTACGGGCACGCGGCCTCGCATCAGTCTGACCACGCCGCCTACAACGTGATGGCCCATGCCCCACCACGGAGCATACCCGACAAAATTCCGGAAGACGCTCGTATGTCAGGGAGGTGAACGCACATTGTCCCGCCCGACGGAACATCACTTTCTCCTCCAGTGGTTCTTTGAGATAAATCTCAATTAACATTCGTGCAAAATGCCCGTACGTCATATTTTTTGTGTTCTCATCAATCCGCACCAAGGTACCAACTGCAGAGGCCAGAGACTCCAAGATACGGGGATGCTAATATTCAATGGGCAGATCGGCGAAATGGACCCACACCTGAGCCGTCGAATTCTTAACTTTTAGAGGATTGAAATCTGGAGTCCATTTCTGAAAATGGAAAATACCTGTACTAACGCGATAAGCCTTGCCCAATGATACTCTGTCTCTATCGGCCGAACCAGCAATAACAACAGTGAAAAAACCCTGCCCAAAGGGATAAACTTTGGCCATGACGAGAGTCCTAAAACCACGGAAAGTTCTGATGTAAGAGCCGAGCAAGAAAGTAGCGGTTTCCCTTACATCGTGATCAATCGGCCAATGAAAGCCAATCTGAACTTATCCATATTCAATTGATAAGCCTCTTCATCCACATAAACCACCATGAACTCACCTTGCCGAGAGGGCTTAGGGAGGGAAACGTGTTCACCTGTAGGGATATTGTCATCAGGGCCGTCTCCCCCCACAAGGACTTGGGCGAAAGAACGTGAACCAAATTGATTAGCGCCCCCCAGGCAGAGGCGGGGTTCTGCCCCGCATCGGCCAAGCCACCAAGATGCGCCGATTGGGTAGAATTGTTGTGTGTATTAACCCCCCACTCAGAGAATCAGGAGCTGCCAAATTGAGCCCAGAGGCCGTAGTCGAGGTGGCCGCAGCAGAAGGATTTGATCTACGCGAAGAATCCCAAAAATCCCTGAAACCCGGAAGGAGGGAATTAAAGGCGTCAAGCAAATCCGACGAGAGAGCAATCTGTTCTGAGATGGGAGTCCGCGCCGAAGGTGGAAGCTGAAACGGCGAGCCCTAAGTTTTACCAATAAAGTCACGGATTGAAGGAAGAACGAGTAGGACGTCCATGGAATGAGGGGAGAGGGCAATGTTTGCGGAAGTTTGACTCGATTCCATGAGAGCCAAGGCGGAGAGTAACCGGAGAGTCACCGGAGAAGAGCCAAAAATCGTATTAGCAAATAAGATTTTATTAAAAGAGAAAAGGAAAATGGAACAAGGAAAAAAATCCCACAACCCGGGAGGCGGGATCAAGAAAAAATTATATTGGTCTCGTTAAAAACCTCGCCGAAAAACCACCCTTGTGGAAAATCCGAACAGAGTGAAAAAGAGTACCACATAAATTAAATCATCCCATAGGTGAAAAACAAATAAACAACAAAAAGAATCTTGTACAAAAGTGTAGTAAAAACCCAAATAACAGCCAAATATTAACCCCTCCTATAAATAAGCCAGCAGTAACTCCCAAAATTCAAACCTCCAATCCAGCTCCTGCCAAAATGAAATCAGTTGAAAAACCCATATTCTGCAGGCAACAAAAGTGCCAACATATGTAGAAAGGATAATGCCCAATTTCCATAACAGCAGCCTTTCATTTTATCACAACAAGGTTCAGGGAAACTTGCCCCCATTCCATCCTATTCCAAAGCAGCCCAGCAACGAAGCAGCACCATTCCCAAATAAAACCACAGCAGCCAAATTCCAGCGTGACACAAAGAAACAACATCATTTTAGCAAGAATTTGCTCCAAATATCTACAAAAATAAAAGCCAAAGAATCCTCAACAAAAGCGACGACCAAAATAAACCCAGTCATTTAGGCCATTCCGGCGCAGCAAAGTCCAGAGAAGACCCCCAAATGAAACGTCCAAGGGTCTCCTCTTTTCCCATTCCAGCCCCCAAATGTTGCAGTATATAATTCCCAAATACAGCAGCTATTTTGACATCCAACATCGCAGCTGTACAATAGATGAAACGCTCCCCATCCTTCTGTGAATAAATAAGCAGATCCAAACCAACTCATCAACAGTGCATCACTGTGCCTATTTAAAGCCACTGCATCCATATTCCAACTTGGCACAAAGAATATAAATGTAACACCCAAATGAAAGCAAATGTACAAATAAGATCCGCCATATAACTCCCAAATAAACTTTCCCAAAGCCTGCAAAATTTGAAATAAAACTTCCATTGTCCTCCATCCGTCAATCATCAAGTATAATCTAGTCAAATTTATAGAAACTCCCAAAATTAGTTCCCCCAATAAATCCCCTACATAAATGCTCCAAAGTATCAGCCTGTAACCCCCAGATTCAGAAAAGGGAATTCCCAAAATATGCCCAATCAACAAAGTAAAAATGTCAACAGCACCAGTTTCAATATCCCAGCAAACGTAACCCCCAAATGCCAAAGTACCAGAGCAGCAATTTAGTACAGTGGGCCCAGCAAGAGCAAAACCCTTGTCAAGCCCTGCCAACCTGGCATCGTGTGAAGTGCAGCAACAGTTCCACAAAAAAATCCAAAATAAAGCAATATTCTCCTGCCAAAGTAACTCCCAAAATAATATGAGGAAACAACCATCCCCTGCCACATCAATAAACAAAGGCCAAACCACACAGGATCCCCAAAAAAACAAAAAGAGAACCCCAAAAACAGCAGCAAAAATAAAATCACTGTACCAACACTGCTGGACCAAAAGAAAGGGCCACCAAGAATAACTCCCTGACTGTAATCCCACCAACAAAAGCAGAAAAAACCAAGCAAAAAGCAACAGCAATTCCAAATCAGAAACGACCCAAATTGAATATGAATCCCACATCCTTAAACTGTAACACGATGGAAATCCGCGTGAAAATCCATATAAAGGGAATGACCTAAAAAATCCGGGCTGCCACCCTCCCATATCTCAACAGACCGTCGGCGAGCTAACAGGTCAGCAATAGAATTGCCTTCCTGATAAATATGCAAAATCCGAACCGTCACTGTATCCATTAAACCGGAGACAAACTCCCAACGAGCCCTCACTCTCCAAGGAATAATGCCAATGTCCCGACGCATGGTTTTGACCACAAGTTCCGAATCTGATTCAACCCAAACATTTCTCCAACCCCTCGCATGTGCAATCTCAATAGCCCAAAGAATTGCATGCAATTCCGCCTCGATTGGCCAACCCCATCCTACCTTAGACGAGGCCGCCATAATAAAAAAGCCTCTAGGATTACGGAAAATGACACCAGCATAAGCATCACATGGAGGGGAAACTAGACTAGCATCAACATTGGCCTTAACCCACCCTAAAGGAGGGGGCTGCCAACGACCACTAACCACCCTAAAAGGAGCTCTCGTGTGAAGAGAAATGTCCAGCTGTCGAACAATCAAAAGCACCCCCAACGTGCCAAACGAGTGGCCTCCAACCAATTCCGCCGAGTCCCTAACTAGAGATAAAACCAGAGCAATAGTCCCTAAAGAGGATCGCTTTGGAATATGGTCCCTAAAGAATCGATCATGCAGCAGCTTAAAGTCAATAGTACTGGCCTTATAAATATCCCAAGCAAGTTTGAAAGTATACGATGCATTTGCGAGACGCAGTGATCGAATGCCTAGACCACCTTCCACGAGGGGGGAGCAACACTTCGCCCAAGCAACAGAACAAGAGGAGTTCCGTTTTAAAGTGGAGCCTGTCCACACAAAGTTCCGCATAGCTGCATCAATTTTCTTCACCAAACACACGGGCCATTTGAATATCATCATCGTGTGAACCAGAGAAGACACTATAACCGAGTCAACCAGACACCGTCTACCAGCCATTGAGAGGGAGTTGCCTTTCAAACGAGAAAACTTGGCAAAAATAGCATCCGCCGCTACTTGCAAATGAACTCTCCGAGGGACACCCAAAAAATGGGGACACCAAGATAAATAAAGGGAAGAGACCCGCTGTGAATACCTGTAATCCGATGCATTTTCCGATGAAGAGCTGACTTTACTCTCGGACCATAAAAAACTCTTGATTTATCCGGATTATAGAGCTGACCCGAAATACATCCATAAGAATTAAGAATATAATGAAAGGCGTCTATGCACCCTTTAGTAGCATGAAGAAACACGAGAATATCATCTGCATAAAATAAAAAAGGCGGCGCACAGCGGATGGCTTTCAGGCAACCAACCCCAAACCCCCACTCCAGCCAACGTCCCAATGTCTCTTCTGCCAAGCAAAACAGAAGGGGAGAAAGTGGATCCCCCTGACGAACACCCCGAGAACATGCAAAATAACCCCGTGCCACCCCTCCCACGAGGATAGAAAGGCGGGAAGAGGAAAGAATAGCCCGAATGATAGTTCGAAACTCAAGGCTAAACCCTATGCGGGTAAAAACGGCTAGTAAAAAATCCCAATCAACAGTGTCGAAAGCTTTAGATATATCAATTTTAACGGCCATACCTGCAGTGATTCCCCTCTTGTGCATGTCATTCAGAGTTTCCAAAGCCAAAGCAATGCACGCGTGGATGCGTTTTCCCGGAATGAACCCATATTGGAAAGGAGAGAGGTAATGATCGATCAACAAGCCAAGGCGGGTAGCAATTATTTTTGTGAAAACCTTGAATATAAAATTGCTAAGCACAATAGGTCTGAAATCCTGAATACGTGTAGCGCCCGCGAACTTTTTAGTATGAACCACAAAGCTGGAGTTTACCCCGGGAGGGATACATGCAGTACGAAAGAAATATTCTATAGCTGAAAACATATCTCCCATGATGACGTCCCAACACTTGCGGAAAAACAAGCCGGGAAAACCATCCGGGCCCGGAGAGCTGCTGTCATCTAAACCAAAGACCGCCAAACGCACCTCCTCCAAAGAAGGAGACGCTATAAGAGATGCATTATGGGCATCCTAGATAGTCTGAAAAGGCAAAATGCTCAGAACAGAGAAATCCGAAGACAGTGAAGTATCTTTCGCAAATAAATTTTCGTAAAAAGAAATTACATGGCTTGATATAATATCCTTATCTGACGTCAACTGATCCTCAACCAAAAGTTTGGTTAGATCGTTATTTCCAGGCCGTGTGAGCTGCAAAAGATGGAAAAACCCAGAATTGCGATCACCATCTATAAGCTATTGAAGACGGAAGCGTTGAGAATAAAACTCCCGTTGGCGACGAAGAAGACCATTTAATCGAACATGAAATGTTATTTCGTTATTAAACCTTTCCTCAGTGTCCCCGTGACTATAAAGTTCTTGTTGTATCTCAGTCAACCTATCTGAAGCATCCGAGATTTCCATAAAAATATTCCTAAAAACCTCCCGATTCCACATTTTTAGCCATTGCTTTAGCATCCTAAGTTTGAGAGCCAGGCTGGTGATGGGGTCCATAGCTGATGTGGGCGATTCCCATACCTGCCGAACAAGGGAAACAAAGGCCGGGTGTTGTGTCCACATAGCCTGGAAGCGGAAGGGCCTCGGGGGCTGTGAATTACCCGTGTCCATGGAGAGAAGCAGTGGGTGATGGTCCGAAGAGTGACGACGAAGGGTCTCGAGTCGCAAACTATCCCATATGCGAACAAAAGAAGGAGATACCAAAACCCGGTCTAACCTTGCAGAAACCATACCTCTAGCCCCCCGGCGAGAAGACCAAGTATAAGGGAAGCCACTGGACTCTAAATCAAGCAAACCCACGGTATCAACGAAGGCCCGAAATTCCTCAACCGGAAGTGCACTTGTAATCATAGCAGGGGCCCGTTCATGTGCCCCCAAAACAACATTAAAATCTCCCATCATGCAGGCTGGTTCGTTGCCAATACCAAGTAAGGAATCCCACAATCCTCGACGAAGGACGTAATTATTTTTCCCATGCACAAAGGCCAAAGTAAAGAGTGAGGGTGTGTGGCAATGAATGATCACATATTGATCCGAAGCAGTACCCAAAGATAGAGAGTCACGCAGGTGACGCTGACAAAGAACCCAAATGTTCGGGCGAGAGTGGGAGCGGAAATTTTCCACTAAGAGTTCTAGACTAATGCTCCGCCAATAACTCGAACTAACTGAGTGAAAGCGAATCTTGGGTTCAATTAAAGCAATAATGTCCGGTCGATGAGTATGGAAAATATTAAGGAGCGCATCCTGAGTGAGGTTATTGCCAAACCCCTGCACATTCCATGATAAAATAATCATCCCAAAGATGACTGACCGTGCATCGGCGGCCCTGAAATATCCCCATCCACACCATCGGCCCAACTCCGTCTAGCCACAAGACTTAATTCTGGCGCTTTAGGGCCCTGGCTATCAAGGAACAGTCTACCTTTGGCCCTGTTTTTCAACTGTTGAAGAGTCAGCAACCCTTCATCTGAAATATCGGAACCCCGAAGCGCATCCCGAAGAAGGTCTGTGCCACGGGAAGTATGAGATGAGGTACTATCAGTGCGCTGCTGAGGGCCAGAAGGTACCGATGGATCACCAATATAGGTCGGAGGAGGAAGCGCCAAGGGAACCGGAGCCTGAGAAGACGGGGCCAATATAGGATCGAGAGAAGAGCCCTGTTGCACAAGTTCATTCAAATCCTCAGCCACCCTATCAATAGAGGCCAGTCGCGCACCTTGAGTAGAGAAAGGGGCTTCAGGTTCATCCACAAGACGATGCTGGGGCCGACTACAGCTGCGATCTGGCGGCCTCGTATCAGCAGCAGCCCGTCTCCGACATTGGAAGGGCCATGTCCCACCGCTGAACACTCACGATAATATTCTGGGAGACGCTCATAGGTCAGAGAGGTGAACGCACATTGTCCCGCCTGTCTAAACATAATCCTTTCCTCCAAAGGATCCTTTAAATCGACCTCAATAAGCATACGAGCATAGTGCCCGTATGTCATGTTCCGAGTATTATCATCAATACGTACCATTGTCCCAACCGCAGAGGCCAACGACACTAAGATGCGGGGGTGCCAATATTCAATGGGAAGGTCAGCAAATCGGACCCACACCTGAGCCGTAGAAGTTTTGGCTTTCTTAGGATTAAAATCGGGGACCCATTGCTGAAAGCGAAGCAAACCCGTGCTGATTTTATACGCCTTTTCTAGAATGATCTTCCCTCTGTCCCCTGCATTCTCTGTTAACACAGTATAGAAACCCCTTCCCAGGGGAATAAGTTTTGGCTTGGAAGAGAACCCAAAAACCTGTGAAATTTCAGAATTCAATGCAGTACCATTGAGTAGAGGTTTCCCCGACATTGTTATCAAACGTCCAATAACAGCCGATTGAAAAATGCCCAGGTTAGCGCGATAAGCATCTTCGTCAACATCAACAACCAGAAAGTGGATTTGGTATTAGTTAGTGGACTGTTTTCATACACACCCTGTTTTGATGAGTACACCTTGACTATTTTCGAAAGTTTTACACTCCAGCTGCTGTATACGAATTATTTATGTATTATTGCATGATTTAATTGATGTTCTTTATGTTATAGGATATTAGAATAAGTTAGTTTCACATGTGAATTATGTTAATTATATTTGAAGTGATATTTTATGATTCATATGATTGTTTTGAATGAGCCATGTATTTTGAATGTATGATTTATTTATTAGAATTATATTACTCTGATTTAGTTCAAAAAGGTTTTTAAAAGAAAAGAAATTTTATTCCAAGCATGTTAGTTCACGTCCTAAAAGATATTTTCCAAATTATTAATTATAAGTAAGACTTCCGCTTTTTATGAAAATTGGGGCGTGACAGTGTGGTATCAGAACAGGTCTACGTTCTTGTAGACTTGTCAAAATAAAAATATATTTATGTGCTTTACGTGATTGTATGCAAAGTTTTATGAGAAGATTTCATGAAAGGTTTATGAAAAGTGAAAGTATAAAGTTTTAATAAAAAGAGAAATCTCCATCCATCACCGCCGCCGCCGCCGCAGCCATCTCCGAGCCCTAAGGTATGTAAGTTTTCAAAAGTTCTAGTTTATGATTTCAAAGGCATGACAAGGTCATGAAAGATATTTTATGAAAGTTATGAAAGACCACATTAGTGGTAAGATGTGATTTAAGAAATTCTTTTAAAAGTTCTTTTCAAGAAGTGTTATGCAAGTTTTAAAAGTGTGTGTTGTACGACGACTTAGGAAGATACGTTTAAGATTCTTGATAAGTATGAATGCCTATTAAGACATATTTAGCAGTTTTAAGGAAAAGTAGAGTAAGGTTTTGACAAATCGAGGATAATGGAAATTAAGACTTTGTGGTTATATCAGAGTAGCGCAGCGAAAGCATAGTGATTTAAATATCATAGAAAGTACATATGCAATTTCGAGGACGAAATTATTTTAAGGTGGGTGGGTTGTAATGCCCAGTATAATTGAATTCAAGTTATAGTTTATAAGTCGTCATTTGAGGTTTTAAGGTTAAGTTGCGCGTAAGAATTAAATATTGTGCTTTAGTTCTTTAAGTTTTTCATGAGCCTTAAGTATTAATTTTCTGATGATTAAGTTAGTAAAGTTGATTTGAGTATTTGGGAATTAAAATGAAGTTCTTGATAATTTATTTTAGACTTAAAGAAAAGGAATAATGTTAGGACTTTAAGGTATTACTCTCAAGGGATAAAGGTGCATGTTGCAAAGTTAGACTATATTGTCGGATATGTAAGGAGTTAAGTTGATATTTTATTGCAAGATGTTAAATGTTACTTGCAAAAGTTAGGAGTATTATTATTTATGGACAAGAGTGATATTATAAGTATCTAGAATATATTTATTTGAGGATTAATTCAATTACTATGTTAAGGTATTAATATTGGGATTAATTTATTAAGTATAAGATTTATTTATTGAGATAAGTAATATTGGCAAGAATAAGGATTAGCACTTTTATTAAGGAGAAGTAGTATTAGATTTCTCAAGAAGATATTTACTTGAAGGATAATTAAGCTGATGCGGCAAGTTAAGGGTGGACTTACTCCACTAGAAGAAGTAGTCGGTCAACTTGTGAAAAGTGCAGTTTGTGCCTACATTTTTAGAGAGTTAGTTTTTAGTCCTTTAAGTTCTTAAGCTTGAGTTTTATTCTATTTTCTTGCTTAGTATTTTTAGTTAAACCAATTAGTATTAATTGGACTCCTAAATTAGTACTAAGTTTCGAATTATTAAGGATAAGGATGAGTAGTATTATTGTTTGAGTTTATAGTATTAGTTCACTAAAAATATTATTTCCTTAAGTATTAATTCTTTAAGGGTATGTTAGTAATTGAGGAATTAATTTTAGGGATTTGACTTTATGAGGTTTTGACCAAGAATATGATTAAATAATACTTGGGATAGTATTGATAATAATTTCGAAAATATGGAGTCTTATACACTAAGGAATTTTCGAAAATTATAGGGCTTTAAGACTTGGATTTCTAGTATCTTTATTTATGGAAATAAGTCATTTTTTCTTTATGCAAGAAAAATACATGCTTGAAGGTTAAGTATCACAAGAATAAAGAGTTAGTAAGGATTTGTTAAATAAGGAAAAAAGTTGCCAAGTATGGAATAAAAGATACACCAAGATAATGGACCAATTTCTTTCCATTCCCCTTAAGAATTCGGCCAAGCCCTCTTACCCAACCCTACACACTTTTTCCAACTCTATAAATATGTATTGATCAACACCCTAAAACCCTCAGACACCCAAATTTTCGGCAGCCACCCTAGCACAAAAAAATTGCCAATTCTATGAAGTTAGAGGACCAGTTTTTCAGCAGCTTGTGTGTAATACCCTAAGTTTTCATGTCCATATTTGCTTCACTAAATATTTTGTGATCTTTTATGAGCTTATATGACACATTTATATTTGAATTTATGCATGGGCACAATTATATGTTTAATTGCTCGATACTTGCTATTAATTTATTATTTGCTCGATATATGTTTATTCTTGAGATTTTAGAATCTTTATTTGTCTCTTAAAGTATTTAACTTAAGATTAAATGTAGTTTTTAATTTTAGTAATTTATTCATAAGATATAAGTGATAAATGAAACTTTCCTTAAGAAACAATTTGTGTAATGTTTACTTGATATTTTATAGAATTAATATATAGACTTTGTAATTAATTTAGAACCTTAAGAGAACTTTAATATATTTTAGGATTTTAGAAAGTCAAAATTATTACATAAGCCATGACATAAGCATGACCTAAGTGATTACCTAAACAATACACATCACCTCCTTAAATCTCCTGACTTGGAGGTTCAGTAGAAGGGTTTAGAAAGATTTAGAAGCCTCAAGACTTGTCCTAATTTACCTATAAATAGGGTTTTACCTCTTCACTTTTCAACCATGAGAAATAAACACAAACATACATATATACATACTAACCGTGAGTTTCCAAGGAAGAAGAGGACAAGAGATTTCAATCCATCAACACTTAGGTAAGCTTCTTAACTTCATGTTTAAGTGATGATTAAAATAGGAGCATGATTAGGTTATAGGAAATTAAGAAAGAGATGATAGAAGTTTGAAATCAAGTGATTGTGATGTTATATAATGTTCTCTTCATGTATTTCATGTTTTAATTCATTCTTTCACAAGGTATGAGCTTAAACATGTTTATTTATGAGTTATTTATGTTCATAAGTTGGAAAACATGAAATTGTGTGAATAAATTTGAAGTTATGTTGAGATGATCATCATGTATGCATAAAAAATGAAATCTTGACCAAGTTTCGTTTAAAAAATTCATTCTGACCGATTGATGCAGTGAAAAATTCTAAAAATATTTTATGTGATAGTATACTGATTATTGAAATTAGGTTTAAAATTTCGTAGCTATTGGAGTAATATTCGATTTTTGGTGATTTTTTCAAAGACGAACTAGGTTTTTCGAACTCTATAACCAAAACAGTAAAAGTTTGATAGGATTAAAACATAATCGGTTAGGTTTTTATAAAAATTCAAAGTAAACTACATAAAGTTGGGAGTTTATAGTTACAATTTCAAAGGTATTGGACTTATGATTGATTTTTGGTGAATTTTCTATGTTAAGGGGTCAGAAATTGTTACTAGTTTGTTCTTCGTAAAAATTGTAGCGTTTAGTAAGGAATTTCAGAAATTAAAAATTATGTTATTAAACTAAATTAAGTTGTGTTTATGTGGTTAAAATTTTAGAATTTTCGGGAAAGTATTTTATTTTATATGAATTTTTAATTGATGGTTGCAGAAACTGAAATTATGTACGAATTGTTCGAAATGGTCCGTTTATATTTTATGGTCGATATTTCTTTAGGACATGTTATTTGATAATTATACATGCTTAATTGATATTTATGATCTTTGATACAACTTTTGAATATGTATTGAGACTAAAATTTGAAATTTTATGTGTATATCATATGAAAGATGTTGATATGTGAATTTCATGATTTATTTAAAAGTGAAGGGATAAGTAACAAATTTTCTATCATTAAAATTTTCTTTGTAGGTTCAAATCTACAAGGTGGGGAATCACTTCACTCTTCACAGTGTTACTTTTATTTACAATTGCATTTATTAAATGTTGAATGTTAAATATTTGAGTCTGGCCCGCTATCGACTGGCCCTGAGTTTGAGATATTCCACCTAAATGGTGGCAACTGAGATAGTCCAGTTGCCCCGGCACCACGGGTTGGTCGCACCACCCAGAGATACCTGGTGAAATTCCGGGGGCTCACATGTTATAAACATTGATGGTTTAATTTGTGCAATTGTCAAGAGATTCACCACTAAGTGTTTACAAACACTTATCCCTTCTACTTTTAATTTTTACAGATGCTATGGATCCCGACGGGGGCGAATGAACTCGGCTGGCAGTGGTGTTTTGTTTAATATAAATTTACGTTTAGAACACTATTTGCAAAAATTTAAGGCTACGGCCGTACTTATTTTAAGCCTTCCGCTGTATAAATTTGTGGCATATTTTCATACTATATATATTATTCAGTAGCATTCCTACTTGTGCCACATGACATTTTTTGTATTATTTAAGTGGGGATGTTACAGGTGGTATCAGAGTAGGTTCGCCTGCTAAAGAATTTTTAAAAGTGTGTGTGTTTTAAAATTTTAACAAAACAGCCGCACAGAGGTCATTCTCCACGACGGGATCAGGTATGTGTTTCATAAATGCTTAATTTTGTTGTTTATATGAAATTGTGATTAATTTTATTTGATGAATTATTAGAATTATATGTTATATTAAACTAACGAATAAAAATTTGTTGTTAAAGAATGGAACAAGTACGAATAAAGGATGAGGATTTAGGAGTTTATATTGGAGAAATAATGTCACAGTATAAGCATGTGCTAGTAAATGGACATTACATGGATGATGACTATTACTGTCATCTACTTCTGGATACCGTGCCATCTACTTGGTTATGTGCGAGCCTAGATATGCTTGATTATGTGTTCGATAAACATGGACATCTGTGCTTTCCCTATTTTACTTCAATGTTATTTTGTGAATGGGCTCAGTCGGGGACTGTCCATTTTACCCCGATTCATCCAAGATTTGAGATGAAGGAAGTTCAACAATGGTCTCCCATATATGAAATAGTACAAGAAAGTTGTGGAAGCAGAGAAGCTAAGATCGAAGGCGGACAGGGAAGTACAGAGATGGAGATGAACAACGATAGTGACAGTGATGCCAGTACCAGCTCAATTGAGATGTGGGAGAAAGAGAAGGAGGAACCCGAGATAATTATCATTGATGATGATTAAATCGGAATCAAATTATGTGTTTATCTAACCTATATATGTATTATGTGCCTACATGACACTTACTATTATATGCAAAGTATATGTCTAATATGAGGTAGATGTTTTGAATGAGTAGTATATTTTGAATGTAATATTTGTGGTATAAGTATATGAAATATATGTTGTGGTTATAATTATGTAAATTAATTGTTACTAATAAGTTTGTTACTGATTAGAACCATGAGTCGTAGGGGGACCAGAATTGACCCAGAGATGAACGGTGACTTAACATCAGTATTAAGGGAATTAGTTCAACAGTTAGGTCAGCAAGGCCAATCATCCCAAACATCTGCACCACCTCCAGTCCAAAACCATGAGAATAAGATTAGTCAGTTTAAGAAGTTTAGACCTCCAACCTTGACCGGGAAAGAAAATCCGATGGAAGTAGAGAATTGGATTCGAAGTATAGAAAAGATATTCACTTATCTTGGATGTACGGATGAACAGAAGGTTTCATGTGCTATCTTTCAACTAAATGAAGATGCATGGTGGGAAGCTCATTGTAGGACAATGAAAGAGGAGGATCGAACGTCAATTACCTGGGAGAAATTTGTGAAGGCATTGGTCAAAAATTACATGCCACAGTCATTCTTGGATAAAAAAGAAACTGAGTTCTTACAGTTGAAGCAAGGAAGTATGACAGTTCAGGAATATGAAAAGAAGTTCAATCAGCTAGGATGTTATGTTTCTCATTTGGTGGATACAGATGAAAGAAAGGCTAAGAGGTTTGTACAGAACCTTTGTCCGGAAATCAGCATTATTTTAGCAGCACAAGATATTAGGTCTTATGCTAAGATGTTTGAGAAAGCACAAGCTATTGCAGCTCGTATGAAAATAGAAGAAGTGAGAATGCCAGAACCACAACAGAATAAGAGAAAATGGGTCGGTACAAAACAAGGGAGAAATTTTAAGCAAGTCAAGAAAATAGCGGCAGTACCACAACAACAGAAGCCACCTAAGTGCAGCAATTGTGGAAAGGAACATTTTGGACAATGCCTAAAAGGAACGGGAATATGTTACAAATGTAAAGAACCAGGACATCTCATAACTGCGTGTCCAAGGTTGAAGGGACAACAGAGGATGGCACCTGCCCGAGTATTTGCCATGAACCAACAGGAGGCAATGGAAAATCCAGAAGTGATGGCATGTATGTTTAAAGTATCCCAAGTACCTGCTTTTACACTATTCGATATTGGTGCTATGCATTCATTTATTTCTAGGAAAATGTTTGAACAATTTGAGACTGCTCGTATTATGGTAGAAGGAGATTTCCTAGAAATAAACATTCCCTCTGGTACTACGATACAATCCTTAGGATTGTGTAAAAACGTGATGATTGATTTTGAACATGCTTCACTCCCGGCAAATCTACATATAGTAGAAATGAAAGACTTTGATATTATCTTGGGAATGGATTGGCTTATGGCTAATCATGCTCTCATCAAGTGCCAAGAGAAAGAAATATCGGTACAAGGACCAGAAGGTGTGAATTTTACACTATATGGTGCTAGAATTTGGAATTATACCTAAGGTAATTTCAGCGATAAAAGCTCGAAAGTTATTAAGAAAAGGAGAGAATACGGCATTTCTAGTAAATATTGTAGCAACGAACTCCGGTGGTCCAACATTGGATGATATGCCAGTAGTATGTGAATACAAGGATGTATTCCTAGATGATTTACCAGGACTACCCCAAGATCGCCAGTTGGAGTTTACTATTGATTTAATACCTGGAGCAGCGCCTGTTTCGAAAACACCTTACGGAATGGCACCAAAAGAATTGCAAGAGTTAAAGGTACAATTACAAGAACTATTGGATAAAGGGTTCATTCGACCGAGTGTGTCACCGTAGGGTGCACCAGTGTTATTTGTGAAAAAGAAAGATGGATCGTTTAGGATGTGCATTGATTACCGGGAATTAAATAAGCTTACCATCAAGAATAAATATCCACTTCCCAGGATCGAAGACCTATTTGATCAGTTAAGAGGAGCCTGTGTATTTTCTAAGATTGACTTGAGATCAGGATATCATCAAGTGAAGATTAAGGAAAGTGATATTCCGAAAACAGTGTTTAGAACTCGATATGGTCACTACGAATTTGTGGTGTTACCATTTGGACTTAGCAATGAGCCCGCTATTTTCATGGATTTGATGAATCGAGTATTCCACCAATATTTGGATCAGTTTGTGATCTTCTTTATTGATGATATTCTGGTATACTCAAAAAGTCAAGAGCAACATGCAAAACATCTTCGGATTACGCTGGAAACTCTGAGAAAAGAGAAATTGTATGCTAAATTCAAGAAGTGTGAATTCTGGTTGGATAGGGTTATATTTCTTGGACATACGGTTTCAGCTTTGGGAATAGAAGTTGACCCAGCAAAAGTAGAAGTTGTAAACCATTGGAAGACACCAACCATTGTAAAAGAAGTCAGGAGTTTTCTTGGATTAGCAGGGTATTATCGAAGATTCATTGAAGGATTTGCTCGGATTGCAAAACCCTTAACTCAGTTGACTCAGAAAGATACAAAGTATGAATGGACAGAAGAATGTGAAAGAAGTTTTCAGGAATTAAAGCAAAGACTAACAACAGCCCCAGTTCTTACAATTCCTGAAGGTACATAAGGATTTACAATATACAGTGATGCTTCTAAACAAGGATTGGGATGTGTGCTTATGCAGAATGGAAAAGTAGTGGCGTATGCATCAAGACAATTGAAACCAAATGAGCAAAATTATCCTACACATGATTTGGAGCTAGAAGCAGTTGTTTATGTGCTCAAGATTTGGAGGCATTACTTACACGGAAATAAATGTCAGATTTACACAGATCATAAGAGTTTGAAGTATATCTTCGAACAGAAGGAGTTAAACATGAGACAAAGAAGATGGTTGGAGTTGGTAAAGGATTATGATTGCGAGATACTATACCATCCCAGAAAAGCAAACGTAGTAGCCGATGCTTTGAGTCGCAAAGAAAAGGTCAGAATCAATACTTTGGTAGTGAAACCAACCTTGAAAGAAAGGATAACAAAAGCTCAGTGTGAAGATACATTCTTGGAAAAGATAAAACAGAAAATCAAGGAAGGAAAAGCGAAGGAATTTTTGACACAAGAAGATGGTACTCTAGTATGTCAAGGAAGAATATGTGTACCAGAAAAAGAAGAACTTAAGAAAGAAATATTGGAAGAAGCACATTGTACACTATATTCAGTTCATCCTGGAGGAACCAAGATGTACCAAGATTTGAAGAAGATATTTCGGTGGAAAAATATGAAGATGGATATTGGTAATTTTGTGCAGAAATGTTTGACCTGTCAACAGGTGAAAGCTGAGCATCAAAGACCATCAGGATTGTTAAAACCACTTGAGATTCCGGAATGGAAATGGGAAAATATTACGATGGATTTTGTGGTAGGATTACCCAAGTCAATGCAAGGGAATGAAGCTATTTGGATAATTGTTGACAGATTGACCAAAACAGCACATTTCTTACCAATAAAGATGACATTTACATTGGACAAGTTGGCTCAGATTTATATCAAAGAAATTGTCCGGTTACATGGAGTTCCAATTTCTATTGTGTCAGATAGAGATTCACGATTTACATCAAAATTCTGGCACAGTCTTCAAGAGGCAATGGGCACTAAATTGGAGTTTAGTACAACCTTTCACCCCCAAACAGGTGGTCAATCAGAACGAACAATTCAAACTCTAGAAGATATGTTAAGAGCTTGCATTATTGATTTTGGAGGAAGTTGGGAAAGATATTTGCCTTTCGTGGAATTTGCTTATAACAACAGTTATCAGACTACAATTATAATGGCACCATACGAAGCATTGTATGGAAGAAAGTGCAGATCTCCACTGTGTTGGGATGAAATTGAAGAAAAGAGGTTGCTGGGACCGGAACTGATCTTAGAGACTACTAAGGTAGTAAAGAAAATCAAAATAGACAGAAAGCATATGCCGATAGGCGAAGGAAAGAATTGAGCTTTGAGGTCGGAGACAAAGTATTTTTAAAGGTATCACAATTGAAGGGAATTTTCCGATTCGGGAAAAGAGGAAAGTTAAAACCCAGATTCATTGGACCTTATGAAATTTTGGAACGAGTTGGGGATTTAGCTTATAGGGTAGCATTACCACCAGCCTTGGCAGGAGTACACAATGTATTCCATATTTCTATGCTTCGGAAGTATATACCTGACCCTACCCACATAGTAAACCAACCTGAACTAGAAATCGATACCAACCTAACCTATGAGGAAGTTCCTATAGCCATACTTGACAGAAAACTTCATAGATTGAGAAATCGAGATATTCCAATGATTAAGGTCCAGTGGAATAAACATGGAAAGGAAGAAGCCACTTGGGAAAGAGAAGACGAATTCTTAACAAAGTACCCCTACCTCAGTAATTACGGTAACACTTGAAATTTCGAGGACGAAATTTATTTTAGGGGGGTAGACTGTAATACCCTAAGTTTTCATGTCCATATTTGCTTCACTAATTATTTTGTGATCTTTTATGAGCTTATATGACACATTTATATTTGAATTTATGCATGGGCACAATTATATGATTAATTGCTCGATACTTGCTATTAATTTATTATTTGCTCGATATATGTTTATTCTTGAGATTTTAGAATTTTTATATGCTCTTTATTTGTCTCTTAAAGTATTTAACTTAAGATTAAATGTAGTTTTTAATTTTAGTAATTTATTCATAAGATATAAGTGATAAAATGAAACTTTCCTTAAGAAACAATTTGTGTAATGTTTACTTGATATTTTATAGAATTAATATATATACTTTGTAATTAATTTAGAACCTTAAGAGAACTTTAATATATTTTAGGATTTTAGAAAGTCAAAATTATTACATAAGCCATGACATAAGCATGACCTAAGTGATTACCTAAACAATACACATCACCTCCTTAAACCTCCTTACTTGGAGGTTAAGTAGAAGGTTTTAGAAAGATTTAGAAGCCTCAAGACTTGTCCTAATTTACCTATAATAGGGCATTACCACTTCACTTTTCAACCATGAGAAATAAACACAAACATACATATATACATACTAACCGTGAGTTTCCAAGGAAGAAGAGGAGAAGAGATTTCAATCCATCAACACTTAGGTAAGCTTCTTAACTTCATGTTTAAGTGATGATGAAAATAGGGGCATGATTAGGTTATAGGAAATTAAGAAAGAGATGATAGAAGTTTGAAATCAAGTGATTGTGATGTTATATAATGTTCTCTTCATGTATTTCATGTTTTAATTCATTCTTTCACAAGGTATGAGCTTAAACATGTTTATTTATGAGTTATTTATGTTCATAAGTTGGAAAACATGAAATTGTGTGAATAAATTTGAAGTTATGTTGAGATGATCATCATGTATGCATAAAAAACGAAATCTGGACCACGTTTCGTTTAAAAATTCATTCTGACCGATTGATGCAGTGAAAAATTCTCAAAATATTTTTGTGATAGTATACTGATTATCGAAATTAAGTTTAAAATTTCGTAGCTATTGGAGTAATATTCGATTTTTGGTGATTTTTCAAAGATGAACTAGCTTTTTTGAACTCTATTACCAAAACAGTAAAAGTTTGCTAGGATTAAAACATAATCGGTTAGGTTTTTATAAAAATTCAAAGTACAGTGATAAACTACGTAAATTTGGGAGTTTATAGTTAAAATTTCAAAGGTATTGGACTTATGATTGATTTATGGTGAATTTTCTATGTTAAGGGGTCAGAAATTGTTACTAGTTTGTTCTTCGTAAAAATTGTAGCGTTTAGTAAGGAATTTCAGAAATTAAAAATTATGTTATTAAACTAAATTAAGTTATGTTTATGTGGTTAAAATTTTAGAATTTTTTGGAAAGTAGTTTATTTTATATGAATTTTTAATTGATGGTTGCAGAAACTGAAATTATGTACGAATTGTTCGAAATGATCCGTTTATATTTTACGGTCGATATTTCTTTAGGACATGTTATTTGATAATTATACATGCTTAATTTATATTTATGATCTTTGATACAACTTTTGAATATGTATTGAGACTAAAATTTGAAATTTTATGTGTATATCATATGAAAGATGTTGATATGTGAATTTTAAGATTTATTTAAAAGTGAAGGGATAAGTAACAAATTTTCCATCATTAAAATTTTCTTTGTAGGTTCAAATCTACAAGGTAGGGAATCACTTCACTCTTCACAGAATGTTACTTTTATTTACAATTGCATTTAATAAATGTTGAATGTTAAATATTTGAGTCTGGCCCGCTATCGACTGACCCTGAGTTTGAGATAGTCCACCTAAATGGTGGCAACTGAGATAGTTCGGTCGCCCCGGCACCACGGGTTGGTCGCACCACCCAGAGATACCCGGTGAAATTCCGGGGGCTCACTTGTTATAAACATTGATGTTTTAATTTGTGCAATTGTCAAGAGATTCACCACTAAGTGTTTACAAACACTTATCCCTTCTACTTTTAATTTTTACAGATGCTATGGATCCCGACGTGGGCGAATGAACTCGGCTGGCAGTGGCGTTTTGTTTTACATAAATTTACGTTTAGAACGCTATTTTAAAAAATTTAAGGCTACGGCCGTACTTATTTTAAGTCTTCCGCTGTATAAATTTGTGGCGTATTTTCATACTATATATATTATTCAGTAGCATTCCTACTTGTGCCACATCACATTTTTTGTATTATTTAAGTGGGGATGTTACATTGCGAGGTTAGAGAGAGAGCATTTTCGGCAGCTTTTATAGAGCAAGAAGGAGTAGGATTTTGATTAAGGAGTTAGCAAGCCAACGTACAACACTTCTCTAATTTTCAAGACAAGAAAAGGTGGGGATTTAAACGGTGAAAAGTGGTACCTTATATGTTGAGCAATTCTTATAAACGAAAGTTTATGTGGCTAATAATTTTTGGGAACTACTCCAACAATAATCTAAAGGGGTTAATTGGATGTTATATTGTTGTTTTAAGAAAGAAAGTAGAGAGAGAATTTTCTATAAGGTTGTTTCTTGTATTAGGATTTCAGCCCCTTACAAATGAGGTGTTTTCTCCTATTTATACCCTTCTCAGGGGGATGTGGCATGTTTTTAGGCCACATGGCTCCTGGTGGTAACAAGTGTCCTCCACTTGTCACCCTCTTAGCCAATTGCCCCACTAACTCTAACCTAACAGACCTATGCACTCCTTGTAGGTTCTCTGGACATCTCTGTGTCTTCATTTCTGGGAGCGATGGTCGAGCAAGATGACGAGCAACATGGCGAGCAGTGGGCGAGCACCTTAAGCTTGACCTCGTGGCTTGATGCTTCATCACTTCCAAATCAGGCGAACAGGTAGGCGAGCAGTGTGGTGAGCAACGAGGCGAGCAGCTTGGGCTTGGCTTCGTAGCTTGTTGCCTCGTCACTACTGAGTCGGGCGAGCAACTTGATCTTGGCCATATAGGCCTGTTGCCTCGCTTCTTCATAGCTTGGACGAGCAAGTTGGCGAGCAGCCTGGCGAGCAACTTGAACATGGTTACCTGGTCTTGTAGTCTTGTCACCTTCAGGCTAGGGTGAGCAAGCTGGCGAGCACGCTGGCGAGCAACTTGCACTTTGGCTTGTTTACACTTTAATTGTCCCTCAATCATTGGACTTAATATCTTTATCAACATTTTGCCCCTCAGTATATTCTTTGATTTGATTCTCTTTATCAAAGTATATGCTGGAACGTTAATCACAGGTGACTTGGTTAAACTATTTTCTTGTATAGGCGAACAATCAGGCGAGCAGCTTGGCGAGCAACATGGTGCTCGACTCTGTGCTCGGCCCAAGTGCTCGACCCTTAGCTTCTGAAAAGACATTCTGAAAATCGAGGCACCTCCTCGTGTTTCGTGCCAATCAGATATGAAATGATGCGCCCATTTGAAACTTTCAAATTCCTTGCAATTTAGTCCCTGAATTTCTTTCTTCTTCCCTCCTTAACCCTAATGTATAAATAGGTTTTTCCCTTTCTTTTTCATTTTCTTCATCACTCAATCAATCTCTGAAATTTTTCCAGCAACTCACACTTTTCCTAGATTCTCCGGTGATCTTCCTATTATCTTCATTCCAGCGAACGATTTTAAAGTTTGAATTACAGGTAGTTTCTCAATCTTTTTCTTTTATTTCCCTTTTTGCATTATCCTCTTTTATTCCATATGTTGCTCTTGTTCGTCGGATTCTCTTTTGGGCATATCTGACCGGAATCAAGGCGGTGGACTTCTTTAATTCGTTAGTTAGGACACTCCTAGGGCCCATCTTCTTTTCTCTGCCTATTTTTCCATGTCTTCGTCCTCAAGCTGTACCATTTCTTGTCGTAATCCGGGCAAACGACCGGTTGAAGAAGGCGGTCCTATCGCTGGTCTTTCGTCTGTGCACATGTTGAAATCTGATCCCGAAATCATGGGGGTTGCTCGACCCGAGGTGGAAGGTGCCGAGCAACTCGGCGAGCTGCTGGACGAGCAGCCTGGCGAGTAAGTAGTCGAGCAGCCTGCTGCTCGCCCAGGAGGTGAAGATCAAGAGGCCGTTGAGGTGCTCTCCAGTAGTGATGATGACGATGACTCCATCACCGAGTGGTTCGAGTCTGTCGGCTTCCCGCAACCTCACATGTTGGAGAGGTCCATCCCTGAAGGTATCGAGCAAGAGTTCGATTGGAGAGCGTATTACAAATGATGCGCCGCTGACTTCCCTACTCCTCCTCGACAATACCGGGAGCTTGAAGAGGATGAATTTACCAACTACAAAGCGAACACCATGGAGAGCATCCTAGACGGGGATGACCTTGACAGCATCAGGAGAGAGTACCATATTCCTTGTGACGTGACGATGTATGCCCCTAGGAAAGGTGAGAGGGCCGATTGTCCTCCAGAGGGACTGACGGCGATCAATATGCTCACATTAGCTGCCAGAGTGATTTTGCCTCTTCATCACCTTATCGGACGTTTCTTGGAGACCACTGGTTTAGCTATTACACAGCTTACTCCCAACGCCTGGACGTACCGGCTATCCCTATGCACGGTCTTTGCCTTGGAGAAATATAAGGACCGCTTGACTTCTCAAGAGATGAACTATGCCCTCTGTCTCAGCAAGTGTTCCGAGGAAGGCCAAGGTTATTATTATCTTAAGGCGAGGAGTGATATGAGGATCCTCGAAGGACTGCCCAACAAGGTGAAGGACTGGAAGGAGCAGTTCTTCTATATTGGCGGAGACTGGCGTGCCCCGGACAATAATGAGGGACTTGGGGGACGCATCATGTCCCCTACTGAGTTTGGCGAGTTACAACGTAGGACTTGTTAGAATTTTTAGGTGTTACCTTTGCTGTTTGTGTCTAACATTTTTTTTCTTTATCGCAGGTTTGACTCCTGAACGTTGGAAGAAGACGAGTTTGTCTGAGGAGTTCAAGTTCACCTGCATCCTCGTCTGTCGCCAAAATAAGAAGGACAAGACGTTTGAGTACCAGAACAAGCCCAGCTGCCGCATCGCTTCGGGGTTGATCACAACTCCTCATCACTTACGAGCCCAAGTTGCTCGCCTGCTGGTATGATTGTTGTATTTTAGAACTTTTGACTTATATTGTGAATTTTTCTAACTCTTTTCTTGTTTCTTGATGCTTTCAGCTGCAGAAGTTACTATTGCTATCCCCCATCTTTCCGAGTTTTAAACCAAAGGTTCGGGATGGCACAAACTAAGAGAGACCCCCCTTCTGTAGTGTTAGCCGCTCAGAAGGCTGCTCAGGCAAAGAAAGGGCCGAGCACCGGGCCGAGCACCCAATCTGCTGCCTCACCCCGGTCTCCACGTGCTGAAGATCGACAAGCCCTTAGTGGCTATCCTAGTGGTGGTAGCCGTCGCTTACACTGGGGTGATGGCTCACGTGTTGAGCGTGAGGGTGAAGCTGCTAAGAGGGCTAGGACTTCCAGGGCCTCTGGTTCTAGGGGCTCGGGCCGGGCTGAGATTTTAGAGCCCACCATCTCTGTATCTGCAGGTACCTCCATGGCCTCTGCACCGATCTGATCCGTGGGGAAATTGACGGACATTTCGTACCTAGGTTGGGATCAAGACCGGGCGGCTGGGTAAGACTTCTAGGTCTTACCATCTTTATACTTAGAAAGTTTACAGAAATTTTCTAAGTATTTTCTTGTATGATCTTTCCTGTAGGTATGATCCATCGCGCTACCTTCACCGAAGCGAAGCTGTGCATCAGTTTGCACTGGCCCGGTCTCCCAAGACCCTCAATGAACTTCAGGGTCCCGTCCGAATGGCCATTGAAGTTGCAACCCGTCACTGGACACAGCCTCAGGATGCCATCTTGCAACATCAGTCGGTGACGGACAACATCCGCACCGTTATGCAGCATTCAAGTGGCGCCCTCATCTCAGCTCAGCGCGCGATTGAGCAGGTCCTGACTCTGGAGAAGTCCTATGCCGTGCTGAATGATACTATGAGGAAAGAGTGGGATGAGGCTAGAAAGAAGGTTGCAGCCTCGGAAGCCAAAGCCAAAGCCTCATTAGATGCCGAGCAGTCGGCGATTGCTAGTGCCGAGAGGGCCAAGGCCGAAGCTGATAGTCTTCGTGCCAAGCTGGCAGGTGTGCGGGCTCAACTAGAAGAGGGCTGAGTAGCTCGTGAAAGGGTTGTGGAGTTGGAAAAAGAACTCTAAGTTACTCGTACTCAACTAGCCGAGCACAAGGCTGAGCACACTGACTGCTACACCGCTGACGCAGTTACAGATGTTCGGGCTGAGTCTTTTGACTTCGAGTTTGTCTATGCCTTCGCCGAGAACCTCCGGGCTTATCACCATGCTGTTTGTGAGAATGAAGACCCTTGGACGGCTTTGAAGAAAGGGTTTGCAGACTTCCTCATCGAGCGTCCTCTCAAGGAGGGTTTGGTTGTTGACATCGGAGATCTTGAGGAGATGGGTGTTGACCTTAGCGTTGTGCCTCCCACCCTTAAGATTATTGGTGGAAACTATCCACCCCTTCAGATTGATGCCGAGGATGATGCAATGGTAGATACCGAAGGTCTATCACCTATTGAGGTTCTTCCGGGTCTCTCTCCTTCAGGCGCTGGGGGGCAGATAGGCCACCAGGCCGGCGATCAAGTGGGCCAAGGCAGCGGGCAGGTGGGCGCTCAGCCGGGCGAGCAGACTGGCAACCAGCCCGGCAAGCAATAAAGTTGTTGGTCCCGAAACGAGTATAATCAGTGTATGGGGGGGGAATACACTGATGTCAGATTTTTCTGAATACTAAGAAAAATGGTCATACACTCTCAGTCAGGAAGATCCTGAGGTTACTCAGTAAACTGAAGGTCCACAGGGGCAGCAGGGACAGTTCAGTAGTGAGTCAAATAATCTAAGTGTGAGTGATGTGCTCAGAAGCTCAGTAGAGATAACAAACCTACTGACTGCTCAGAAGCAAGTCAGTTGGACTACTATCTCAGTAAGCTAGAGTACGTGCGGAATGTGAGCCCTTAGTGTCTACTCGTTTTAGTTTCTGAAAACGTTTTCTCTGAGTTGCTTAGTAAATGGTGGTTAAGGCTGATGCACAGTATTCAGATTCAGAATGATTGATTCAGCCTGAATATTAAAACAATGAAATATGTTCAGTTTAATATGAATGACAATTATGATCCTGAACACGAAAGTAAATCAGCACACAAGGGTCTTTTTAACGTGGTTCGGAGATAACCAACTCCTAAGTCCACGGCCTGATTTAACAGGAAGCTATCCTCAAAACCCTGAGGATAGGTACTTGGGTTTTACGTGCCAAGGGACACGAATAACCAACTTCCTCTCTTAGAACTGACCCCTGGGTGGTTTTACAAATCCCAGTCCTTCTAACCAACCAATCTCACACCCTGAGTAGTTTGGTATTCTTGGTTTCCAACTAAGATAGCTCTAGCAATACAAAACAATGCTAGATATTAGAGTTATCGATCTAAGCAAATACAGAGTGAATCATACTACAACACCAGGGAAATTTAATTGCAGAGTGTTGCTTATAGTATGCTTTGAGAGATTGGATTCTTGAGAGCTTTCACTTGGAAATTTCCCGTTAGCCTTGAATGGGTGCAGGACTCTCCATATTTATAGGCAAGATTTAAAATAGATCCGTTGGAGGAGATCTACCCAAATCTTTCCTATTTTAGGGTGGTTGCAGGCTAGAAGTACTGTTGACCTAATGACCATGCTTAATCTAGCAATTTTGTCGCGCCGCCTGCAACTCTGAGACGTATTAAATGCCGCATTAACTGCTGCGCAGACTCCGTACAAGCGTGTCGAAAGATAATTGGCTCTCCGTACAAACGGCTAGTTGACCATCTGACACTTGTCCTTTCCTCGTACATTCAATACTCTGAGTCTCTTGTTAATAACTCAGCCTGAATGTTTGTCTTTGTTGGAGTCTTATTGACATTCTCTTTGTCTCTTTGTCCCATAGCATAAATAACCTTTTTACTTTGGACTTATATGATTCAGGTAAACTGAACCAAGGCGTAAGGCAGGTCTTAAGAGCATTCAGCTCAGCCTGATAGGTTATTCAGCCCAGTATGTGTAACCTTGCAGCTTTGGACTTACATGGGTCAGATAAACTGACTCAAGGCCTAAGTCAGGTCTTAAGAGCATTCAGCTCAGCCTGATAGGTTACACTTACTCTTCACTGACTAAGTTCTGTCCTGAGCATGCTTAGTGTACTCAGTAGAAACATCAGTCAATGGTATTCCAGATGGTCTTCAGGATGGATCTTCAGACTTCGGTCTTCAGCTTCAGTTCAGGCAATCTTAAGTAAGACTGACTCTGACCTTCTTCAGGATTGGTTGCACTTCAGACTTCAGTAAATTGGGTCGACTCCAATCTCCTTCAGTCTTCAACACGTTCCCCCTGAACTGAATCCCTAACCTGACTATCCTGAACTAGACTATCCTGAATAACTATACTTAGGTAAACTCATCAGGGGTTTTGGGATCTAATCAAAATATTCAGATTGTCCCAACAATTTCCCCCTTTTTGATGATGCCAAAACCCTTAAGCAAATTCCTATTCATCTATACAATCAACTGACTTAGTCAGTGAAATAAGTTCAGTACCTTCTGACAAACTAGGCACTTAGTCTATAAGATGAAAACAGGAATGAGTTAGTACAGTTCTTAATAAGGATATTGAAAAGTAAATTCAGGAGTCAATAAGAAGTTGTACTCAGGAAACTTTAAATAACTTCATTGATAAATCTGAAAGTACATGCATCCTGAAGCTATTACAAAAATTTCCTGAACAACTAACTCCCGATATCTATTCTTCGTCCTTATCCCAAGCAGCCTGAGGAATCTCATACATCTCCAAGACTCGGTTCAGGATCTGTTTCATCCTGTTCCGATCACCAACTGTACCGGCAACGCGTTCTACCCTGACGACTTCTTCAGAAATTGCCTTCCGGTCCAGTTGCTTGGAGTTCCTGAAGAGTGGAGGAGGATATTTGATGAATTCCGAAGGAGCAATTTCTACACCTTCAGTGTCAGCATATCTGATAATCTCAGCCCAGAAATCAGGATGCTCCTGTGCCATCCAGTGATGGAGTATGACGTCTTTATCTTCAGTTAGATCATCCCACAACCCCACCACATAGAATAGATAGGCCCATCTATTCCGGATCGGAATCCAAACCTCCAACATCTCAACCGGAATGAAATCCTCTATGAACTGAACTGGAGGAGGACCCTGACCTGGATTTAACACCATCTTCCTCTGAGTCTTCTTTAAAGATCCAGAAGGAACTGACTTCTTCTTCTGAACCTGCGAAGTCAGGTACTCGTTGGACTCTTTCAGCCTATGGATCTGACTGAGCGGCGACAACTCCTTCAACTTCGCCTGCTTCTCCGACTCGGTCAGTACCAATTTCTTCTTCAGTGTGGTTGATCCAGGGTGCATACCTTCCTCCATCTCAGCAAAAAGTAGAGCCAGCGCAGGATCCTCAGAGGGCTGCTTCAACCTCTTTGGATCAGACTCTTCAGGTTCAGAGACTTGGGCTTCAGTGGCAGCAACTGATCGAGTTCTCTTTTTGTCCTGAGCTCTCAGTTCAGGGGGGAAGATCTTCTTCTTTCCTTTAGCAATTTACTTCTTTCCTTCCCCCTTTTTGGCATCATCATCGTTGATTTTGGTAACCACCTCCTCAACTGATCCAGCCAAAATGGCGAACTGATCGCCTAATTCCTGTTGCTTGCCCTAAATGTGGCCAATCTGATTCGACATTCCTCTCAGATCGCCACTGAGCCTAGATACAACCTGATTATGCTCCAGCTTTAATCTGCCCTCAAAATCTCCCATCCTGGAGTCAAGGACCTGCCTGATCTCTTTCTTCTCTTGCACTGACATTTCACTCAACAGCTCAGCCTTGAGTTCCCCCTTGAGCTGAGCTAATTTCTCATCAACAAGCTGATTAACCCTCTCCTCTAACAAAGTGCCAAATCTTGCATCTTGCTTAGATAGGTTATCAGCTGTCATCTTCTGGCAGGCTTCAAGGGTTTCTGAGGTTCGTGCAACAACTGTTGTGATCTCAGTGCCAACAAACACTCTAAGACTGGCCATCGCCTCTGCCCATTCTGCATCTAAGGCGGATTGTCCTTGCTCCAGCAAAGTAACCTTTTCGCTGATGAGAGTAGTATTGTCACTGACTCTCCTTGTCTTTCCCTCAACAACACTTACCCGTCTCTGAAGATTGGCAAGTGCTCTTGATTGAACTGACATCCGGCTGGTCTTGGCTTGGATCAGAACTGTTGGACCCTCTCCTGAAGCCTCAGCAGTCCCGGGTCCCAGGAGTGCTTCATCGGCCGGTGCACTGACCCCTTCAGTGCCACCTTGCTGAACAACATCAGCAATCACAATCTTTTTTCCCTTCGCTACTCCCTCCGACTGAACATCCGGAACTCTCACCAGTTCCATCCCAACTTCCTCTTGCTCAGGCTCAGTGGGTGATGCCTCAGGATAAATCCTTCGGACTGTCTTGATGAAATCAGACATTCAAATCAGATGGTTTAGAGAATTTACCTGAAAGTGGTCAAACAAGGCTGCTTCATCATCAGCCAGCGTGTTTACACCTTTCACCTTGGTCAGCTTGTCAAGTTTAGGCCAGGAGGCTGTCTTGATCATTGCATAAGTGCGGAGCTACACCACCGCCTCCTTCTGAGCGTCAGAGAGGTCTGGAAAACGCTTGTCTACCACTTCAGCTGCCCTACCCCTTGCCACGACCTCAAAGTCAGGTAGTAGATTCTCATCAGGCGCGGGGAAAGGCCATGGTGCCTCAGCTTCCACTACCTCTATCCTTACTGACTCGACTTCAGCCTCCTCTCCCTCCTCCTTCCTACCTTCATTGCCTTTGCTGCTTTTGCTAATGTCAGCAGCAATAGGTTCCCTCTGATCCTCTTCAGAATGGACCTCCACGTCCTGATATTCTTTGACAACATTGAGGATCTGATCTTCAGCCTTGTCTTCCTCAAGGATAAAGGGCGTTGGTTCAGAGGGTTCATTATCTAGAACAGCAGCAAGGGGGACAACCTCAAGAGCAGTCTGAGCAGACTCCTGCTGAGTCTCTAGTGACTGAGTCTCCGTTTTAGCAGCCTCCTCTTCCACAAGCTTCTTCTCTCGCTCCTTTGAGCCAGGATAAATGAGTTTCAGAGTCTGTTGCTTAGGTCCGCAAGGCATGCTAGACTTGTCCTCCACTGGTTTCTTAATTAGAGCCCCTGAAGATTTGCCTGCCTGAGCCTTGACTTCTCCAGTCTTGCTCGCCTGGGCCTTCTTCTTCAGGGTTCTTGATTTCTTCTTTGCACCAGCATCACCGGAATAAGTTCTGAAGAGATCAACCTTTGTTGGAATCTCGAGAGATTGAGCCTGATCAACATCTCTGAGAGCCAGCGTCTCTAAGATCAGAGAGATCTTCGTGCCAAAGTGCATCTTGACGTCAAACGTCGCCTGACCCTCTGGCGAGTATTTGATCTTACTCTTCTCAGCCACCATTAGCTGAAGGAAGTACTCCTCCCAGCTGAATCTTTGAACATCTGCATCCTTGATTGCCATCATGGTATACAACTTTGGCCTTGAGATCTGCTCTAGCCCTCCAGCAATCCCCATCACTCACTGACTATTCAGGTCGAAGAAGTGATGGTTGGTAGTCCTCAGAATGGACTTGTTCAATCCTGACTTCAGAACGACATCTCCATCACAGACACACTGGAGATAATGCCTCTCATCACCAATTCCATAGTCAATCGGGCTGCGTCCAGAGTCAGGCAGATTGAAGACTTCCTTAATCTTCTGCCTGATGTGACCCAATCCCTCACCATCTCATCCTCACCATCCTACCTCTTCACACGAGAGGTCAAGGGAATGCAAGATTCCTATTCTTAGGTGTCCTTGTTCTGCGCCATCTTCAAGTAGAAAGCAACAACAAGTCGAGGGTGGAGTTTCTTGGGCTTCGCTGTGATGAATTGTAGAAGCCCTGCATTCACAAACAAATCCTTCACAAGCAGAATGTCTGGGTGATTGGAAGAAAAATCACCATAGGGTTCCCAATGAATTTCATTCCTTAAATGGAAAAGATTTCCAAAGAATGTGTCGGCAGAAGGTGAAGCCATGGATGATGATTTGAAGATATGAAGAAAAAGATTCGCAGAGAGAAATATAGCAAGAAAAATATTTGAGTGCGTAAAAGACGCAAAGGCAAACACTTCCCTTATTTATACAAAAAATTCAGTTTTAATCGGACGGCTCAGAAAGATATGACACATGAATTTCAACGATTGAGATTAAGACATTTGATACATGGATGCGGATTGAGCCTCTTCGGTTTTCAAAGTTAATGATTCAAAACTTTATCGGAAACCATTTCCGCCCACTTTGCATTAAATGCACGTCAGAGCATGCCCGTATTTAATTCAAATAATTTGCATTAAATAATACTGAATATTAAATGAATGGCTGGGATTAAATGACAAAAAGATTTGATTTGACAATATAACAAACAATATCAAGGATGATGTAAGCAAGATATGATGACTAAAAAATATTTCAGGAAACATACCAGTCAGTCAGATTTCGTTATCTGACTGATACCACTTGTGTCCTATCAGGATGACAAGTCCTGAATTCTATGTCCTGAATCATAGTCAGTCTAAACTGATCATCCTTTTACACTGAGTGTTCCCCCTACAACCATTCAGTCTCTCTATGAGATTCCTTCATCCTGAGTCCTAGTTAGTCATCCCTCTTGACCTTATGCACACTGAACTGAGATTCATACTGAATCTCCTAAGCCTGGGTCAAGGAGTCCTAACTCTACTGACAACTCAACAAACCTGGTTTCAGGCAAAGCCTTAGTCAGGATGTCAGCTCTCTGCTTATCATTAGGGACTCTCTCCATCCTTATATCCTTCTTTTCAACATGATCTCTGATAAAATGATGCCTGATGTCTACATGCTTACACCTTGTGTGTAAGACTGAGTTTTGGGATATGGTAATGGCACTATTGTTATCACAATAAATTGGGACTTCAGAGGCCTCTATTTGGTAGTCTCTCAGTTGTTGCTTCAACCAAAGGATCTGGGAGCAACAACTGCCTGCCGCCATATACTCAGCCTCAGTAGTAGACGTTGCAACACTGGTTTGCTTCTTAGAAAACTAAGAGATCAGTTTACTCCCTAGAAATTGACATGTGCCTGTAGTTGATTTCCTATCAAGCCTGCAACCTCCATAATCTGCATCTGAATACCCAGTCAGTTCTAGGTTGTCATCAGAGGGATACCAAAGTCCTAAATTGACTGTACCTCTCAGGTATTTCAATATCTTTTTGTCACTCTCTAGATGACTCTTCTTCGGATCAGACTGATATCTTGCACAAACTCTGACTGCATAGGTGATGTCAGGACGACTTGCAGTCAAGTACAATAAAGATCCAATCAGTGCCCTATATTCAGTCTGATTCACTGAGGCTCCTTCTTTGTCAAGATCCAGCTTCTCATTTGTGTTCATGGGAATACGTGAAACTTTGCTGGACTGAACTCCAAATTTCTGAATCAAGTCCCTAGCATACTTGGACTGATTTATGAAAATTCCAAAGTCAGATTGCCTGACTTGGAGACCCAGAAAGAAGTTCATTTCTCCCATCATTGACATCTCAAACTTCCCAGTCATCAGCTTGGAGAATTTCTCACAAAACTTCAGATTAGGAGATCCAAATACTATGTCATCCACATAAATCTGAACCAAGAGAATGTCCTCCCCTTCGGAAATCCGGAAGAGGGACCTGTCCACTGTTCATTTCATGAACCCGTGGTCTATCAGGAACTGGGAAAGTGTATCATACCAAGCTCTCGGAGCTTGCTTCAGACCATAAAGGGCTTTCTTCAGGTGATATACCTTATTTCCAACTTCGAACCCTGGAGGTTGCTCAAGATACACCTGCTCCTTCAGTACACCATTCAGAAAAGCAGTCTTCACGTCCATTAGATACACTTTGAACTTCTTGAATGTTGAATATGCCAAAAACAACCTGATTGCTTCCAATCTTGCGACTGGAGCAAAGGTCTCATCATAGTCGATTCCTTCGGCCTGAGAGTAACCCTTTGCCACTAGTCTAGCCTTGTTTCTGACTACAACATTTTTCTCATCCCTCTTGTTCTTGAAAATCCACTTGGTGCCAATAACATGTTGACGCCTAGGTCTATCAACTAACTCCCAAACCTGATTCCGCTCAAACTGATTGAGCTCATCCTGCATGGCTAGAATCCAGTTGGGGTCAGTAAGAGCTTCTTCTATGCTCTTAGGTTCCTGATCACTCAGGAAGCAGCAGAACATAGCACTCTCACTAAAGGACAACCTTGTTCTGACCCCCTCATTGACATCACCAATGATGTCAGCCAATGAGTGATCATCTAGCCACCGCCTCCTGCTGACGACTGCACTGGGAGCTGCAGAGGTTCCCTCGCCTGATCCTGAAATGTTAGTCTCGACAATAACAGGCAAAGAAGCGAAACGAGCAAGAACAGGGGATACTGAGTCATTTCCTGAGGGTTGCACAATATCAGGGACATTGTTTCCCCCTACAGAGTTGGACTCAGTAACTGTCTCAGGTGCAGAAGCATCATCACCGACAGTACGTACCTCAGGTTGAGTCTATGCCTCCGTCTGAGACTCAACATTATCCGAGGCTGGGGCTTGCTGAGGGTTGGCCTGAGGTCCATCCTGATTATCATCATCATCATCCCATCCCTTGGGAGCACTGACAAGCTAGATCTTGAATTCAGGATTCTTTAGGCTCAGTTTTGTCACCCTCTTAGTAACCCCCTCAGTGTCAGGACTCAGAACCTATTTTCTACGCACTAATGCAGTCTCATCAAACACAAATGAGGTGTTTCCTCTACACAAAGGGTCCGACAGTTATACACCCTGAAGGCTTTACTGACAGAGGAGTATCCTAAGAAAACTCCCTCATCAGATTTACTATCAAAGGCTTTCAGATGGTATTTCCCATTGTTCAGGATGAAACACTTACACCCAAAAATATGGAAACAGGAGATGCGAGGCTTCCTTTTATTCCAAGTCTCATAAGGTGTCTGAGCATGTTGTTTGTTCAGCATAGATCGGTTCTGAGTGTAGCAAGCAGTGTTGATTGCTTCAGCCCAGTACTTCTTGGGCAGTCCTGACTCAGCCAACATGGTCCGAGCAGCTTCCTTCGGGGTCCGGTTCCTTCTCTCAGCTACCCCATTCTGCTGAGGGGTCCTGGCTGTAGAAGTCTCATGAGCAATACCAAGGTCAGTACAGAAGTCAATTATAATAGAATTAATAAATTCTGTTCCCCGATCTGATTTGATCCTAACGATGCTCTGACCCTGTTCAGTACTCAATTGCTTGAGTAATTCTGGAAGCTTGACCTGAGTCTCCTTCTTGTTCAGCAAGAAAATAACCCATGTGTATCTGGAATAATCATCAACAACAACAAGGGTATATTTCCTACAATTCATGCTGACAGGAGTAATCGGACCAAAGAGATCCATGTGCAGGAGCTGAAGCACTCTGTCAGTTGAGAAGGCATCTTTCTCTTTGAATGAAGCTTTGGTTTGCTTGCCTTCCTGACATGCTCTGCACACGTGGTCTTTGCTAAAAACTTCATTAGGTAGACCATCTACAAGAGAAAGTCTAGAAATTTTGTTAATAATCTTGAAGTTTAAGTGACTCAGGCGTTTATGCCAAAGCCAACTGAGCTCAGAAGAGCTCTTATCGACCAAACAAGTTTCAGGAGAGCTGCTCTTAAAGTCAGCAAAATAAACATTGTCTCTCCTGACACCTGTAATCAGTACCTGCAGTGTAGATTTTTCCTTTACAAGACAAATGTTAGATGTAAACTCTACACTATAACCACGGTCACAAAACTGACTGACCGAGAGCAAGTTATGCCTAACTCCCTCAACATATGATACATTAAGCACACGGACAGAGCCAATAACAAGGGTTCCGAATCCTCTGGTGAAACCTTTAGAGTTATCACCAAAGGTTACCTGCGGGCCATCCTGAGCTACATAATCCTGAAGGAGATCACGAGAACCGGTCATGTGCCTGGAGCATCCTGAGTCCAAGTACCAGTCCAACTTCTGATCCTCCCTCCTCTTCTTGTAGCCCGCAGCGACCTGAAAAGAATCTGGCTTCAGGTACCCATCTAGTATTAGGTCCTACAGTGTCAGCCATACCCTTCGGGATCCAGATTTGTTTAACAATTCTGATGGCATCCGAAGCGTAAACCTGTCTCCCTGAAATATCAACGTACACTGTCCTCTTCTTCCTTTGTGCCTGAGAAGTTGAGGGTGTATGTGTGTCAGCCTGAGTTTCAGGAGCCCTGGATTGATTACTGGGGGCGGGCCTCCTGTTCCTCCTTGGCCTGGGTGCATTGGGCTGATGTCTGTCCTGGGAAGGAGCAGCTCAGGCCTGACCTTTAGGCACTTGAGGTCTGACCTGAGTGTTTCTGGAGTCAGGTCTCCGTTGCCTTTCAGGGGCCACTTGGTTCGTCCTTCTCCTCTGAGGATTGGGACATTCCTGATGGGCCCTGTGCCCTGCCTGAGGCCTCTGGACCTCAGTAGTCCTTGGCCTAGCCTGAGGTTCCCTTCGGCCTGAGTTCCTCCTACCCTGAGCATTCTGAGGCCTAGCCTGAGAGGTGCTGGGGGCAGAATTCTTTTCAGCCTGAGGGTTTCTAGGCTGAGCCTTGGAATTCCTTTGGTCCTTCTTCCTCGGCTCAGGATGAGGAGCCTGGGCCTTTCCCTTAGGTTTTGGCCTAGATTCCTCAGTCCTTTGACTGACAGGTTCATGCACTTTCTCCTTCCCTTTGCCTTTATCCTGACGAGAAACACTTGGGCTCTTGTCGTCAGTTAGGGCAGGGACAAACTTCTTCTGAGAGTTACTCCCTGAAGCACCTCTCTTTTTCTTTCCCTTTGGGTCTTTTGAGGCATCATAGCCTAACCCAGCTTTAGCACCATCGGTCAGCTGAGAGAAACTTGTTAACTCATCAACCACTTGGGTAGATGTGTGTAACTTCTTCAGCTTATCCTCAAGGTGCCCATTTGTTTCTTTCAGGGCCTCAATTTCAGTGGTGTACTGAAGCACCAGCTTTTCATGAGCATTCTCTTTTGAGATCAGCTCAAGATCCCAAGCAGTTTGCTCAGCACAAAGGAGAGTTTGCCACTCAGTTTCGAACATCACTCTTAGAGCGATTCGCTCAATCATCAATTGTTCCTGAGCAAGGAACAAATCAGTATCACGAGTCTCAATCAGTGAGCTGATTTTACCTTTCAGTTTCTCAACCTCCATTGGAGTCTTATCATGCCTATTCTGGGCATGGGACAACTCTTTCTGTAGGTTTGTTAACCTCAAGGCTTCCTCAGCATCTTTTAGTCTGAGAGACTCAATTAGCCGATCATTCTCCCCGCTCAGTTGTGCATTCACATCCACTGTGTGAATATGAGTCTCCTGCAGCCTTGAGAAGAGGCAGAAGAACATACCTCATCATCTGCCATCAGGCAGAGGTCATCATACTCCTCATCGGAGAAGAGTTCAGGAGACCGGCGTCCTGGGCCATCTGAATCTGAGGATTCCTCAGCAAGCATAGCTCTCCGGTCTGATGCCCTGAGCTCTCTCTTCGCTCTCCGATCCTCTCGCTCTCGAGCACTGATTTCAGGATAATCATACTGATAATGTCTGATCTTCTTGCAGTGGTAGCACTGATCTACATCAGAAGTAAACTTTTTATCAGTGTACCTCTTATTTGACGACTCCCTCCGGCTCCCTGATGATCGTTGTTTAGCCAAAAGGTGTCTACGTGCAAGTGTACACGATCGTTATT
>JAPKLY010000654.1:90536-123398 GCA_026898435.1 Prunella vulgaris | reverse complement strand
GGATATTTTTGGATAGAAGTGACTATCATACTAGTGGAGCAAGAGGTCAAGACTCTACTCTTCCAAAGATAGGTTGCAAGTGATCATGTTGCAACACCATTTCAACCTCATAACACTTCTTTTCACACTTCTTCCTTTCAAGCATTTTTCCACTTCCTTTCTTTTGCAATTTTGCATCACATCACCAACACATTAGGAACATAAGCTCTTCTTCAAATCTTTTCATTCAACACAACTTCCACTTTTTTACATCTTCGTCTTTTGTTTCTTTCACTTTTTCTTCACCATCTCATCCACCAAGCTTGCTTTCAAAACATGTAACCTTCATATCCTCATAAAAGCTCCACTAGTAATAGGTAAAAATAAGGCTCAAAATGAAGGATAATCAAGCTACAATCATAGGTTGCCAAAGAAAAGGCCAAAGACACAAAATGGCTAACTATGGAATCAATGTCATGGCATGGATAATTTGGTTAAGTGACTCATATAAAATCAAAGATGGCCTCAAATCATTTTTGACAACTCATTACAAAATGTGATCTCAAACAAGACTCAAATCAACTTCTAGAGTGGAAATGCACCATGTGGATCTCACATAAAAAATAAAGTCATCCGTTCAAGATTGAAACGGGCTAAATAGGCTCAAACCTCACTGGTCAAGGTGATCATGACTCATATCATATCAAACATGTGCACATCAGTCATGTATCAAGCATCAAAGGATCAACTACACTATAGACAAAAATTAATTAAGCAATATACACACTACACTTAACTATGCATAATCTACATCATCCACACAATCATAAGCATATCTCATGCCACACTACTCTCAAAACAAGCAACATAAGGCCAAAAATAAACAAGCAAAACAAAGGCTCATCACTACGATAGGCATAAAAGCATAAAAATACATCCAAAAATCAATCTAAAAAATAGCATTGCCATGAGAATAACAAAACGATCACACCCCCCAGACTTTTTTGGACCATAGGTCTAAAAAGTTTGGCAAAGGAGTGGAGGCAAGAATCATGCAATGCACAATAAGGCTCAAAACATACAAACAACCATCAATACCAAGAAATAATACCCCCAAACTTGGCTAAGCCAAGCACTTCACAAAGAGAAGGAATACAATACCACACCCTTTGAGCAATGATATTGTGAGGGTACCCTCTTGGATCGTGCGTACCTACAAAAATAAAAAATACACTCCATTAGACCAAAAACAACAAAATCCTAAACAACTAAAAGGATGGGTTGCCTCCCATCTAGCGCTTGGATTTAACGTCCCCTAGCCGGATGACTCTTAAGCTCAAATCATGGTGGCTCAACATCACAAAGCCTCAAATAGTTTGTCACTTCCTTTAGCATGGAATTATGGTAAAGCTTCAAACGGTGCCCATTAGCATAGAAGAGTTCCCCTTGATATTGTAAAGGGCCCACTCCATTTCGACTTTAATTTCCCGAGAAACAACTTCAATCTTAAATTAAACAAAAGTACTTGATCGAGCACTTTGAATGACTTCTCTTTTATATTGGCATCATACCATCTCTTAGTTTTTTCCTTGAAAATCTTAGCATTTTCATACGCCTCATCTCTAAATTCATCCAACTCCAACAATTGAAGATGCCTTTTCTCCCCACATGCTTTCTCATCAAAATTCAACTTCTTAATGGCCCAATAAGCTTTGTGTTCAAGCTCAACGGGCAAATGACAAGGCTTACCATACACAAGTTGGTAAGGAGAAAGGTTCAATTGAGTCTTAAAGGCCGTACGATAAGCCCATAGCGCATCATCCAACTTGAGTGCCCAATCTTTCCTATTAGAACTCACGGTCTTCTCTAAGATAAGCTTGATTCGGCGATTTGACACTTCAGCCAATCCATTAGTTTGGGGGTGATAGGCCGTGGAGATTTTGTGCTTCACATCATACTTTATAAGTAAGTTCCCCAACGCTCTATTCACAAAGTGAGTACCCCCATCACTAATCAACGATCTTGGCACACCAAATCTAGCAAAAATATTCTTCCTCAAGAATTCCATAACCACTCTTGCATCATTCAACTTCGTGGGGATTGCTTCCACCCACTTCGAAACATAATCCACGGCCAAAAGAATGTATAGATATCCATGAGAAGATGGGAAAGGTCCCATAAAATCAATACCCCATACATCAAAAACCTCTACCTCTTGAAAAATATTCAAGGGCATCTCATCACGTCTTAACAACCCCCCAACTCTTTGGCATCTATCACATCTAGAGACAAACATGTGGCAATCCTTAAAAACCGAAGGCTAATAAAAACCACATTGAAATACTTTTTGAGCCGTTTTAATGGACCCAAAATGTCCTCCACAAGGCAAAGAATGGCAATGTGTGAGCACACTTTCAATCTCCTCTTCCGGAATACATCTCCTAATCATAGAATCAGCACATCGACGATACAAATATGGATCATCCCAAATATAACGACGTACCTCTTTGTAAAACCACTTCCTTGCATTTGAATTCATTCCATAAGGAGTTGCTCCACTTGCTAAGAAGTTAGCAAAGTTGGCATACCATGGTGCCTCATCTTCCATCTTCCAAATTTTCTCTCCTTCAATCCTAAAAATATGCTCATCGGGAAAGCTTTCAAGTATCTCTTCTTTTTCTTCCAAGGCCTTATCTCCTCTCACTAATTTTGACAAGTGATCAGCTATCACATTTTTGCTACCCTTCTTGTCTCTAATCTCCAAATCGAACTCTTGTAAGAGCAACACCCACCTAATCAACCGAGGTTTCGAATCCTTCTTCGTCATCAAGAACTTTATAGCCGAATGGTCCGTGTAGACAATGGTTTTCGTCCCCACAAGATATGGACGAAACTTCTCTACGACATATACAATGGCCAAAAGATCTCTCTCAGTAGTGGTGTAATTCAATTGAGTCAATGAGAAAGTCTTTGAAGCATAATAGATGGCATGAAATCTTTTCTCCCTTAATTGGCCTAACACCACCCCCATAGCATAATCACTTGAATCGCACATAAGCACAAAAGGCTCATTCCAATCGGGGGTGATCAAGATTGGTGCACTCACCAAAGCTTCCTTAAGCAACCTGAAAGATTTCAAGCAAATATCATCAAACTTTAAAGGAACATCTTTCTCAAGCAACCGAGACAAGGGTTTAGATAATTTAGAAAAATCTTTGATAAATCTCCTATAAAATCCAGCATGTCCCAAGAAAGATCTTACTCCCTTCTCATTAATAGGCGGAGGTAGCTTCTCAATAGCTACTACCTTAGCACGATCAACTTGTAGCCCATTGGAGGAGATGTGATGCCCAAGAACAACACCTTCACTTACCATAAAGTGGCATTTCTCCCAATTGAGCACCAAATTCGCCTCTTCACATTTAATTAGTACCTTCTCAAGATTAGACAAACATATATCATAGGTATTACCAAAAATGCTGAAATCATCTGTAAACACTTCCATAATTTGCTCAATTAACCCATGGAATATCGATATCATTTACCTTTGGAATGTAGCTGGAGCATTGCATAGCCCAAAGGGCATGCGTCTCCAAGCGTACGTTGCATAGGTGCATGTGAAAGTAATCTTCTCTTGGTCTTCCGGTGCAATCATGATTTGATTGTATCCGAAATAACCATCGAGGAAGCAATAGTATCGATAACCACATAATCTATCCAACATTTGGTCCATAAATGGCGATGGAAAGTGATCCTTACAAGTAGCCTTGTTCAATTCCCGATAATCAACACAAACACGCCAACCCGTGGCAACCCTTGTAGCAATCACTTCATCATTTTCAGTTTTTATTATAGTCATTCCACCCTTCTTAGATACTACATGCAAGGGTGACACCCAAGGGCTGTCACTTATAGGGAAGATCATATTTGTTCCAAGTAATTTTAACACTTCTTTCTTAATGACTTCTTGTATAATTGGATTCACTCTTCTTTGTGGTTGGACTAATGGTTTAGCATTTTCTTCTAAGCGTATTCTATGCATGCATAAAGAAGGATTGACTCCCTTTAAATCATCCACAGTCCAACCTAAAGCCGATTTATGTTTCCTAAGCATAGTAAGCAATTTTTCAAGTTCTTCACTTTGAAGGGAAGAGGATACGATTACCGGATTTCTTTCATTTTCATCGAGATAAGCATATTTAAGGTGATCCGGTAATGGCTTTAATGTAATCCTAGCTTCCTCTTCCTTATCCTTTTTTGTTATCTCTTTCTCTTTGATTTCCAAGAGTATCTCTTTCTCTTGAGTGTTCATGGATCCTTCATCTTCATCACCTACATCATTAACAACAAAACAATCACTTTCTTTAGCTTCATTATAGTTAGGAATCTCATAATTAGAAGTAAAGAAAGGAATTTCAGCATTTTCATAAGCTTCTTGTATACAAAGATCTACAACATCAATTGAGTGGCATGAGGAATTCTCCCTTGGATGTTTCATAGCATCTTGGATCGAAAAGTGAAGTTCCTCTCCTCCAAGCTTCAAAGTTAACTCTCCATTAAAGACATCAATGACCGCTCGGGCGGTAGCCAAGAAAGGTCTTCCTAGGATGAGAGGAATGTCTTTGTCTTCTTCTATATCAAGGACATAAAAGTCCGCCGGAAAAGTAAAATCTTTAATCCTCACAAGTACATCCTCTATGAAGCCGTTAGGAATGGTAGTTAACCCATCCGCCAATTGGAGTGTTGTGGATGTTCCCTTCAAGTGGCCTTGGTCTAAGCCTTTGAAGATCGATAGTGGAATTAAATTGATGCTTGCTCCTAAACAACATAGAGCCTTTCGAACTACTCCATTGCCAATGTCACACTCAATTGTGAAACATCCCTGATCCTTTTCTTTTTGAGGGAGCTTCCTTGGTAAAGCATCACTACTCTCCTTAGTCAATTTCACTGTTTCCGTCCCTTCCACTCTTCTCCTTTTGTCCAAGAGATCTTTCATAAACTTTGCATAACTTGGCATTTGTTCCAAGGCCTCATAAAAAGGAATGTTTATATAAAGCTTCTTGAAAACTTCCATGAATTTATTGAATTTGTCATCGAGTTTCTTCTTGGCAAACCTTTGAGGGTATGGAATGGGTACTACCGTCTTTGGCACCCCCCATTCATCAACTTCCACTTTATTCTTCTTTTCTCTCTCTTCTCAAACTCTTTTCCACTTAGGAAAATAGCTTTCCTCCTTTTCAATTTCTCCTTGCTCTCCTTCTTCCACTAACCCTTCTTCCACCTTACTTTTCGCTTCTTTCCCATCTTCCTTGCTTGATGGAATATGATATTCCAAACCAACTCCCATATCTATATCATCAATTCTCTCCTCTTCTATCCCCTTTTCTCTATCCTTATCACAACTAGGAACACTTGGTCCCTCATATCTTCTTCCACTTCTTAACTCAATCGCACTACATTCTTCTCACAATTGAGCTTCGATCAAGAAAGATTTACATTCTCGGGCCCTTTGTCCATATCTTCTTGATACTTCCTCGACTTTTACTTCTAAACTCTTTAGCCTTGCTCCTTGGTCTCGACAAATTGCATCAAACTTTAAGTTTGTATCCTCTAAGCTCCTTCGTCCTTCTCTTCTTATGTTGTTAAGTTCCTTGAGTATAAGATGTAGTGTTTCATGGAGGTACGTGGAATTTCCTTGATGAGAAAATATGGTAGGCATAGAGTTTTGGAATATATTATTGTGTTGGTATGATCCTTCATTGGAATAGGTGTAAGGGTGGTAGGTGTATGATGTAGAAGGTTGCGTGTTTGATGGATTGTAAGTGGAGTGATGATATCGATCCATCTCAAGTTCACAAAATCCTGCAAGAATTAACAAGTATCAAAACTTGTCACACCAAAAATAGTAAAGACAAAATAGAAAATAAGAACAACTATCAAGCAACCAAACAAACAAGCCGTCTCCCCGGCAACGGTGCCAAAAACTTGTTTAGCCAAAAGGTGTCTACGTGCAAGTGTACACGATCGTTATTGCAATGGCAAGCTTAACCAAGTTTATTTAATATCGAACCCAAAGGAGACGGGGATTTGTAAGGTAAGACCATTGTTCTTGATTCAAAAATCACAAAGCAAGTAAAGGAGAGATGGTATCTATGTCTACAAGTGCGTCAAACGAGTAAACTACATATCACCTTGATTCACAAAGTGAGCAAGTTGTGTGAGAAGTGTATTAGTGTACTATCCTAAGTTTCAAGTGGTGAAGTATCACTTACTCATGCATTGAGGTCTTGAACAATCAATAGGCAAGCCACTCTAATATGCAAAGGTCTCCCTAAATGCACATAAGAGCCTCTAATTGTCTTTCCAATTCTCTAAGGTAATTCTCACTATCTTGGGAATTTTAACAAACACTTAGTATGCAATGACCTAATAACAAGAATGTTTTAGGTAAATAGCCCAACTTTCGTATGAGACTAAGTCCTAATGGCCCATACAATCAATTATGCATATAAGCATTCATACAAACCATCAAAATAGAGAATTGATCATACAACATCTCAAGCATTCATAAGATCAACATAACACCACACTAATCCATAGGAATCATACACCAACATACAAAGGGATTAGCCCATGGCTAATTTAATAAGCAATAAAGAAATTGAAGTAACTACATTCATCATTATGCAGGAATTATACAAAGTATTCAAGAATTTACCTATTACAATTGGAATTGAAAAGATACAAGATTACCTCTATAAGCTAGAAAATGATCCGACAATAGAAATTGAAAATCAATCGGTAGAAATGTAGCTTGAGCTATGCTAAGAATGTAGGAGAAAACTGATCGTCGATCCGAACGGTTGATCACAAGTAATCGTCGAAATCGTAAATGGAAATCTAAGAACACCACTTGGAAACTACCTCTAACTTCTCCTAATCTAGTGAGAGAATATGAATCTAAGAAAATGATAAAAGTCTTTTAGAAAATCTGAGATGGAAATATATATAGTGCCCTTGGATCATTGACTAAGAATCCCTTCATTAAAACGCGCGAAAATACGAAAATAGCCCTGAAAATCCAAGAAAAATGAGCTGCTGTCGCCCAAGAACTGTGCAGCTGTCTACCTCTCGGGCGACAGCTTGCTCGACAGAGAGCCCTCTTGTCGTCCAAGAGCTGTGCAACTGTCGACCAAGCTTGGTCGACAGCCAGCTCTACATTTACCTATCTTTCCAGAGATGTTGGTCGCGCGATGCTTGTCTTCCGAGGAAGGAGTTCGTGTCGCCCGAGGCCTTAGTCTCGGTCAATGCGTGAGTTCCTTATTTTTGTCATATCTTGAGCTCTAGAACTCCGATTGACTCAATTCTTCTTTCGTTGCAACCCTCTCTTCAAGCTCTTCTACATAGGATAGCAATTTCTCCATTTTGCTCAAATCCAGAATTTGGACTTTTTTCGATCTTGCTTGTTTCTTCCTCATTTTGCTTGTTTTCACCTACAATTACAACTTCCTAGCCAAAAAGGGTTAAATATACAAAGTATCGCATAATAGGGTCAAATATGAACATAATATCACCAAAAGCATATAGAAATGAGTGCTAAAACATGCAATTATGACCCTAATCAATCGTTCAGGTTTGGAGCTGGATCTTCTGGGCTTAGCGTCGTCTCTCCTCTTCTAATCTCTGCGCCGCTCAGGCTCCTCTCGTTCTCTCCTAGAATCTGAACCCCCTCTCTCTTCTCTCCGGGGGCTCGATCTCCTGGGGCTAGAATACTTGCGATCACGGGTGTCAGTATAAAACTTCTTATACCTACCGAATCGAGAGTTCAGTTTCTCGAAACGCCTTGCCATCAGGCTGTACTCCAGGGCCAGCTCATCCTTGTTCATCTCTCTGAGTGATTTTGAGCCAGATCCAGCCTCAGGCTCAGGAGTAGCTTTAAGAGCCATGCTCTTTTCATTCTCAGGTGTCTTCTCCTCACTCACCTCCTCGCTGACAACACCCTTCTTCTTCCTCTTTTCGAGGTCGAATTCTAGAGCCTTTAGCTCTGAGAATAGGTGAGAGTAAGGAATGTTTGTGAGATCTTGAGTGTTCTTCAACAAGATCACTCATGTGTCCCATCTTTCAGGGAGACAGTTCAGGATTTTAGAAGATACCTCCCTCTTGGGAAAGTTCTTCCCAAGGGTTGCTAGCTCGTTCATCATCTTAATGAACCAAGCTTCCATCTGATCGATGGACTCTCCTATTGGGGAATTAAACGCGGATCTATTCGGGATATACGTTAAATACAAATTTAAGCCTACAATTAATATCATGATTTAAACATAATTAAATAAAATAATTATATACCTAACAACATGCTTTGCATGCAAAACATATGAACAAATATAATCACATAAAGCACTAAACATGCGGAACTAAGATATTTAGTGAATTATACCTTCCGATGAAAAAGATTTTTCTGAGACAAAAGGCGTCCTGTGAGATAAAAAAGGACGTTTCTGAGATAAAAGGCGTCCTTTGAGATGCTTTATCTACTTCAACAGCCTTATGTTCCAACTCCAAGCAGTATCAACAATAAACTTGAAGTCGTCCTTCTTGAGACCCTCAATTTGATAAACCCAAAAGCCTTCTCAAGTATTCCCTTGTCCTTATTCGTACACCCGGTGGGAGGCCATACAAATAATTTCAACACAAGGAAGAAAATAATTTTGTTGCCCAAGAGACCTTAAATTTTCAAAAATTTAAGCCTTCTCATAATAATAATGAAGTCTTGTATCATCTCATATTTATAGTGAGAATGCAAGATCTTGAATATCTAATATTTAAAATCTTGATTATCATGAATATCAAATATTCTAATCTTTCTTCATGTAATTTTTGAAAAATATGATGTATATTTAATTCCATGAGATCTTGATTTTATTAGATATTCTTGTATTCAAGATACATATCTATTTTCCATAAAATCTCTCATTTATTTAATATATATACAAATTTTCGAAAAAACACTTATTGGGCCCAAAATTATTTCTTTTATTTTAAACACCTTATTTATTGTTGGACATTTAATTGGGCTACTTGAGGGGCCTTTAGGAGAATTAAGATTGGACCTCCTAATGGGCCTTGAATTCTAACATTGAGCCCCAATGTCATTCAACCCATTAACATTAATCTCACTCCACTAAAGGATTAATGTTTCACTATCCATCTTAACCCATATTACAATAATATGGCTCCCGGTCATTATTTCCCGTGTTTAAGATTCTCTTGTCCGTTAATTAATTAAGCCACTGAACGCTTTAATTAATTTAACATCTTAACCTTAGAGTAAGGACAACTCTTCTTTATCATCATACCGGAAACAAATTCCACTTGCAAAATTTAGTATGACGAACGTTTAGAGCCCACCAAGGGGACTAATCATGCAAGACTTTCCAAGCTCACGTTCCTCTGTATTAAATCTTAGCAACTGTTATGTTCTCAATGGCGTCACCCAAGATGCAAAGTATTGAGTCTTATTGACTCTCTACCCATAACAAAATAAAGTGACACGCACGGATCACACACAATCCTATTTAAGGGACATAGGTTTAGAAATAAACGACCACTGAGGTCTAATTCTTAATCCCATAAATCAGTCCGGAAGAATTACCACTTTGTAGGTCCTCTTCAATGCATCATCATGCACTAGTGCAATCCCTTGGTCAAGATAAGCCAATCTGGGATCTACACATCAACCGTTTACCAATGGGGTGTTCAAATCCCATCTAGGTTGTGAATTTAGTACTTGTTACAAGAAATTGATAATGTGATTTTGTTGTGAGTTATCCGGGGATCACCACATTTATCTATAGTGTAACTTGTACTATTATATGAACGGATTGCAATAAATAAATAACATTCATATTTATCTAAAGCACAGTGATAAAAGATTTATTTCAGAAAAAGCTCAAAGATTCAGTTTAGTTATACAAAGTAAAAGCATACTTTCTAGTATAACCCTAACATCTCCCTCTAACATACGGAAGGCCTCAAACTTTCTGATAGCAAGATCTCTCTTGTTCTCCTTGATCTTCTATGATCCTCATTCATCTCCTTTAGAGCATCCCAAATCTCCTTCGCAGTAGTCAGATGCATGAGCTTAACCGAGTTCTCGTAAGAAACGGTGTGGAGTATAATGTTCTTCGCAATATTATCCAGTTCGATTTGCTTAATCTGATCAGCAGTAAGCGTGGACCTCTCCATATGCTCATCTCCGGCAGCCGGAACAGGGACATTTCCAGCTACGGGCCAGATGGTCTGAAGATTCCTCATAAATCTGATCGGACCATGCTCAATCACCTGGGGCATCTGATCATGGATGGAGTAGAGATGTGTAAAGACCCTGAATTTTCAATAGTCATAATTATCAATAGAGAATTCAGGAAGATTGCCCTCGAGGCGTTTAGAACTGGATGCCATGATATGCAGTTTTCAGAAACAAGATCTGTTCAGTTGACCACCATAAGTTTCTTCTCAGAAACTGTTGGTAAACAAAGTCAGTGGTCTTTTGAACCACTGCTCTGATACCACTTGTTGGTCCTGAAACGAGTATAATCAGTGTATGGGGGGAATACACTGATGTCAAATTTTTCTGAATACTCAGAAAAATGCTCTTACACTCTCAGTCAGGAAGATCCTGAGGTTACTTAGTAAACTAAAGGTCCACAGGGGCAGCAGGGACAGTTCAGTAGAGAGTCAAATAAGCTGAGTGTGAGTGATTTGCTCAGAAGCTCAGTAGATATAACAAACCTACTGACTGCTCAGAAGCAAGTCTGTTGGACTACTATCTCAGTAAGCCAGAGTACGTGCGGAATGTGAGCCCTTAGTGTCTACTCGTTTTAGTTTCTGAAATCATTTTCTCTGAGTTGCTTAGTAAATGGTGGTTAAGGCTGGTGCACAGTATTCAGATTCAGAATGATTGATTCAGCCTGTATATTAAAACAATGCAATATGTTCAGTTTAATATGAATGACAATTATGATCCTGAACACGAAAGTAAATCAGCACATAACGGTCTTTTTAACGTGGTTCGGAGATAACCAACTCCTACGTCCACAGCCTGATTTAACAGGAAGCTATCCTCAAAACCCTGAGGATAGGTACTTGGGTTTTACGTGCCAAGGGACACGAATAGCCAACTTCCTCTCTTAGGAACTGACCCCTGGGTTGTTTTACAAGTCCCAGTCCTTCTAACTAACCAATCTCACACCCTGAGTGGTTTGGTATTCTTGGTTTCCAACTAAGATAGCTCTAGCAATACAAAACAATGCTAGATATTAGAGCTATCGATCTAAGCAAATACAAAGTGAATCCTACTACAACACTAGGGAAATTTAATTGCAGAGTGTTGCTTATAGTATGCTTTGAGAGTTTGGATTCTTGAGAGCTTTCACTTGGAAATTTCCCATTAGTCTTGAATGGGTGCGAGTCTCTCCATATTTATAGGAAAGATTCAAAATAGATCCGTTGGAGGAGATCTACCCAAATCTTTCCTATTTTAGGGTGGTTGCAGGCTAGAAGTACTGTTGACCTAATCACCATGCTTAATCTGGCAATTTTGTCCCGCCGCCTGCAACTCTGAGACGCATTAAATGCCGCATTACCTGCTGCGTAGACTCCGTACAAGTGTGTCGAAAGATCATTGGCTCTCCGTACAAACGGCTAGTTGACCATCTGACACTTGTCCTTTCCTCGTACATTCAATACTCTGAGTCTCTTGTTAATAACTCAGCCTGAATGTTTGTCTTTATTGGAGTCTTACTGACATTCTCTTTGTCTCTTTGTCCCATAGAATAAATAACCATTTTGCTTTGGACTTATATGATTCAGGTAAACTGAACCAAGGCCTAAGTCAGGTCTTAAGAGCATTCAGCTCAGCCTAATAGGTTATTCAGCCCAGTATGTGTAACCTTTCAGCTTTGGACTTACATGGGTCAGATAAACTGACTCAAGACCTAAGACAGGTCTTAAGAGCATTCAGCTCAGCCTGATAGGTTACACTTACTCTTCACTGACTAAGTTCTGTCCTGAGCATGCTTAGTGTACTCAGTAGAAACATCAGTCAATGGTATTCCGGATGGTCTTCAGGATGGATCTTCAGACTTCGGTCTTCAGCTTCAGTTCAGGCAATCTTAAGTAAGATTGACTCTGACCTTCTTCAGGACGGGTTGCACTTCAGACTTCAGTAAATTGGGTAGACTCCAATCTCCTTCAGTCTTCAACACGTTCCCCCTGAACTGAATCCCTAACCTGACTATCCTGAACTAGACTATCCTGAACAACTATACTTAGGCAAATTCATCAGGGGTTTTGGGATCTAATCAAAATATTCAGATTGTCCCAACAAAAGTGTTGGCATTTCTTAATACTTTTTGCCTTGTACTTTCTGTTTTTGCTTTTGCTTTTTACTCGTAACTTTTTGCTTCTTCGCCCTTGAAGGTGCCCCTTATGTACTTGAACTTTCCTTTTTTAACATTAATGAACTTGTAGTTTCCTTTTCGCAGAGATTTTTAATACTTGCATTTTTACCGATGTTTGTGTCTAAGTTATTTATTGCTCATTTTTTGTGTATGGTGATTTAATTGATTTGTCTTACTTTTCCTTTTGCGGAATCGCGAATTTACACCTTTTATTTTTTATCTCTTTCGATGTAGGCTTATTGGTTGGTAAGGACTCCCTTTTACTGGTATATCCATAGGGTTAGTATCAATACCTTGCCTTTATTGTTGACTCGTGAGTCTTTTGAACTTATAACTTGAGACATCTTTTCGGTACGTCAATCTTGTTAAGAATATTTAGACGTTCACACAAACTCTTTTTGAAAGGAAACATCTTCTTATTCAATCATAATGCGACTTTACAAACTTTAATCTATTTGAACTGAACCTGCTTGCCCCTATACATGCTGGGCGAACAAGTTTTTTAAAGGAAAGTTTTTACAAGTCTTCATTGGTAGAACTTCTTGAGGTGTGCAGCGTTCCAAGTGTACGATGAGAGGTTGCCTTGCATATCTTCTAGGTCAAATGTCCCATTCGGCCAACTTTTTGTCACCTTGAAGGGACCTTCCCATTTTGGACCAAACACTCCCGAAGGAACTGCTAATATTCGCCTCATCACCAAGTCGCCAACCTTGAACTTCCTATCTTTAACTTGCGAATTGTATTATTTTTCCGCTCGTCGTTTATATACCGCATTCCTTAGCTCGGCCGAGGCTTGCATTTCTTCGATTAAATCCTTTTCAACTGCCATATCTTCTTCGTTTGTTTCTTCGTCATATCCGATTATCCTCCATGTTCATTGCTGAACTTCCACCGGGATGACTGCTTCAACTCCGAAGGCCATGGTGAATGGTGTCTCTCCGGTACTCATCCTATAAGACGTCCTATAAGTCCATAAAACTTCTGGCAACTCGTTGGACCAACTACCCCTTCTTTCTTCCAACCGGATTTTCAAGATGTGTTTCAAGATCTTGTTCACGGCTTCGACCTGTCCATTCGACTGAGGGTAGTATGGTGTGGAGTAATGTTTTTTTATGTCCCATGAGGCGCAAAAGTCCCTTAGCTTACTCCCTTCAAACTGCCTTCCACTATCGACAGTGGCAACCCAAATCTGCACACTAATTTTTTCCAAATGAAGCTTATCATTTTTTCCTGGGTTATGGTTGTTAAAGCTTCAGCTTCGGCCCACTTAGTGTAATAGTCCACGGCCACCACTACGAATTTTACTCCACCTTTTCCGGGAGGGAATGGGCTGATCAAGTCGATACCCCATTTAGCAAATGGCCATGGACTATATACTGATTTTAATTCTTGCGCCGGGGTATGGATGTTCAGAGCAAACTGTTGGCACGTTAAACACTTTTTAGCATATCTGATGGCATCCTTCCGCAGTGTCGGCCAATAGTACCCTTGCCTAATAGTCTTGTAAGCTAGGGCTTACCCCCCGGTGTGACCTCAACATATTCCTTCATGGATTTCTTCTAACACTTTCTGACCTTCTTCCGGGGAAAGACATCTGAGTAATGGCAATAAAATTCCTCTCTTGTACAACTGCCCCTCGATCATTGTGTATCTGGCAGCTTGCTTTACAACTCGTCGTGCTTCCCACGGATCTCCCAAATGATCTTCATTGGTCAAGTATTTAATGATAGGTGTGTGCCAATTGTCGGTGGTCAACTGTTGATTGTTTACAAGTTGTTGCCCCCTCTTCAACACTTGATTAACATAATCAAATGTTGAAGGATTAGTTAGATTCGTTATCACAACCTCTGAAACACTGGCTTCTCCTGTGCGTGTAGCCAATCGAGCTAGCGCGTCTGCTTGTGTGTTCTCCAACCGGGGAATTTGCTCAATATATACTTGTTCAAATTTGGATATCTGATGTGCCACGATCCGTTGATAGATGACCATCTGCCGATCCTTTACTTCGTATTCACCTCAAACTTGAGATACTATTAGCTGTGAATCCCCAAAAATTTGAAGTCTGGTTGCCCCCACAGCTAACGATAGTCTCAATCCCGCAATAAGTGCTTCGTATTCGGCATCATTGTTAGTTGCTAGGAAGTCGAACCTTATTGCTGAGGTGAATACTTGTTTATCGGGACTTACTAGGACAACACCCGCACCGGCTGCGGAGCTTGTTGCTGAGCCATCTACGTAGAGGTGACATGGGTATATACGTCCCCTTGCGGATCTTGAGGGTAGGTTAGCTCTACTATGAAGTCTGCTAGAGCCTGCCCTTTGATCGTTGTTCGGGGAGTGTAGGTTATACCATACTGGCTGACCTCTAGTGACCACTTTAGTAATCGTCTGGCAGTGTCGGGTCTGTGTAAGATTTGTCTCAAAGGGAACGTCGTTAAGACTTCTACTTGGTGGTCGAAGAAATAGGGTCGGAGTTTTCGTAAGCTCATCACCAATGCGTATGCTAACTTCTCCATCGGGGAATATCGCAGCTCCGCCTCATGCAACACTTGGCTGACATAGTATATTGGTAGGTGCGTCTTGTCTTCTGCACGTACCTAGGCTGAGCTCATGGCCACCTCTGATGCTGCCAAGTATAAATATAACTTTTCTCCTGGCACGGGCTTCGATAGGATCTGGGGGTTGCTTAGATAGCTTTTTATATTTTCGAACGCCCTTTGACAGGCATCAGTCCATACATAGTTGTTTTTCCCGATTCTTTTACATATGCCTTTGCCTTTGATGGACTCAAAGAAAGCCCTATTCTTGTCTCCGGATCTGGATATGAATCTGTTCAATGCCGTGAGACATCCTATAAGTCTTTGAACAGCTAGAACATCCTTCGGTGGCCCCATCTCTAGAATGCATTTAACTTGTGATGGGTTAACTTCTATCCCTCGTTGACTTACTAGATGTCCCAAAAATTATCCGAATTGAACGCCCTATTTAGCTTCATGTTGTAAGTTCTCATGATATCGAATGCTTGTTTGAGGTGCTCCAAATGGTCTTCCTTTCTAAGACTCTTTACCACTATGTCATCAACATAGACCTCCATCGTCTCACTAATATGTTGGTAAAACATCTTGTTGACTAACCTCTGGTACGTGGCACCTGCATTGATTAACCTAAAGGGCATTCTTTTCCAACAAAACAAGTTTTTATTAGTGTAAAAGGTTGTGTGCTCTTGATCATCGGGATGCATTGCGATATGGTGGTACCCCGCAAAGGCTTCCATAAAGGTCATTATCTCATGTCCCGCCGTGTTGTCCACCAACTGGTCGATGTGAGGCAAAGGGAAATTATCTTTTGGACATGCGGCGTTGAGGTCCGTGAAGTCTATACAAAGCCTCCATGTTCCGTTCGGCTTCTTGACCAGGACAGGGTTTGCCACCCAATGTGGACATAGTGTTTCCTTTATGAGCTTATTGTCTAACAGCTTCTTCACTTCACCAGTCAATGCTTCATACTTATCGGGTCCGTATTTTCTTCTTTTCTGACGGACGGGCTTCTTCGTGGGGTTGATGTTGAGGCGATGGCAAGCATGTTCCGCTGGTATTCCCATCATGTCTTCATGTGACCATGCAAATACGTCAAGGTTAGCCCGAAGGAACTCTTCCATATTGCTTCTATAAGTTTCTTCCAACTCTGACCCAATAAAGAGTTCTAAGTCCTTTTTATTGGGATCTACCTGTATGGACCTTAGCTCTTCGACTGGAGTGGCACGTCGTTTCTTGCCTTTCCATCTTGGATCATCGATGGGCCCTTCCAAATGCATATCCATCTCCATTGGGACTGGCTCATAACCCAACCGAGGCTCAATGTCTTATGGCGCATTCAACTGGTCTTCGGGGGTTAACTCCACCTCATCACTTGCATCAGCAATGGTTGTAGGTACAACATCTTAAACCTCCGCATGACCTTCCGCCCGCCCCCCGGTCTGTTGACCTTGTGAAGGTGTATCGTCTACCTCCATCTCCTCCGGTGTTTGATCAGCCTCCATCATCTCGGTGTCGATGGAGATAGCATCTAAGATGTTAGGTTCATCTGCGGAATGTTGTGGTGCTGCATCTTCATAGATTAACACCTGAGTGACCGGCTTCTTCAAGGTTAGCAGACACTCCCGTGCTTTCTTTTGGTCTCCTTTGATTGTACCTGCACCTTTAAGAGTTGGGAATTTGATACAGTAATAGTAAGTGGAACATGCAGCCTTGAATTCTGAAATGAAGGGGCAGCCGAGGAACCCGTTATAGGTGGATGGTTGGTCTACGACTAAAAAATCTAACAACCTAGTCATCCTCCTTTCCGGGTCCTCTAGCGCTACAAGTTCTACTGACAAACGTATTACACCTAGTGGGACGGTCACAACCTCTCCGAATCCCACTATTTTATGATTGCAATCCTCTATATAGGATTCGTAATCTCCTAACTGATCTAGTATTTTCTTGAATAGGATATTCGTGTAGGCTCCAGTATCCACTAGCAGTTGGTGTACTCTGGTGTTCATGATATTTGCGCTGATGACCAAAGAGTCGTTGTGTGGTTTCAGGATTCCTTCAAGGTCTGCTTGTGAAAATACCAAATCTACCGTAGGCTTCGCCGGTACCTTTGATCCGGACCCCGTTTCTCGGACCTGGTTGACTGCCCGTATTTCGGCTTTCTTTTGTCTCTTCGCCATCGGGCGTCCATCAACCATTCCTCCGGCTGTTCCAATTTCTTCTAGCACAAGGATCTCACGATTCCGCTCTTGATGTGCAGGTATTGCTGGCGGACCCCTTCGAACCTGCCTATTCGGTGCCCTTTCAGTTTCATCACTGTCCTCATCATCCGAACCCTCTTGTCTCGGCTGTCGTTATCTTTTCCCTAGAGCTTTCTTAATGAATTCAGTGAGCTTCCCGTCTTCATAGACCTTCCACAGTTGTTTCAGAAGATCACGACATTCACTAGTGAAATGCCCAATGCTTTGATGGTAGGCACAGTATTTGTTTGGGTTTAGCTTGCTTTTATTTTGTCTGATCCTCCGGGGTGCTGCAAACATATCTTGATCCATCACAGCCGTGAACAAGTGGTCAATTGTGGTAGTTAACACTTGGTTAAGTTTTTCCTTATATTCCGTTGTTTCTCCAAATGACTTGAGGTGCTTAGGAGCCTTGTAACCACTGCCACTGGGTTTCTTACCACTCTTCTTCTCATCAGTCTCCGTTCCCAATTGTTTCTGCATGGCTTCCTGCATTGCTACATACACACCAGCTTTGTGACGGAACTCAGCATATGTACTAGGATAGGATAAGTGCATTTCCTTCCACAGGTCCGTTCCTTTACGCAGTCCCGCCATGACTGCAACGACCTTGGTGTCATCATTAACTGACTCACCTTCTAAAAGGATCTTGTCAAAACGTTCAAGATATTGCTGATCGGTTTCCTCCGCTCCTTGTGAGATATTGGCCAGCCGATGTTTCTGTGTCAGGTACGTTCCAAATCCAGAGAAATGGGATAGGAATTCTCGGGTCAACTGGCCAAATGATTGAATAGACCCAGGTGCCAATGCGGAGAACCATCTATGAGCACGATCTCCTAAGGTCAGAGGAAAGTTCCTGCATTGCGTAGCATCCGATGCTCCCATAGAGATCATATAGTCGGCATATTTGGATATGTGCACCTTGGGGTCTAATTCGCCTTCATACAGTACCAAGGACGGAAACTGTATTTTCTTCTGTATCGAAGCTGTAAGGATGGTCGTGGATAGTGGTGAGATGAGGAGAGAGGTGTATGTCTCGACCTTCTCCTTGTTAGCCACTTATTCCCGCAAGTCTTCCACTGCTTTCTTTAACTTCTCAATCTTCGCCAGTGATGATCCGCGGGATGATCCCCCTCCTCGAGGCTGTTTCGGGTGCACCTCACACTGACGTGCTGCCCCCGGCAGTCCCTCACTTCGGGCGACCTCCCTATGAGGTCGTTGAAGGTCTTGAACGGGCCTTCGTTGATGCCTCGCATCTGACTCACAAGGTTCTTTACGTTGTGAGTATTCAGACCTTCCACCTTCCGAATGACGGCTTGGATCACTATGCCTATCCCCTTGGGACCCTTCATGACGTATATGCTGCTCATCTGCTCGCCCAGCTGGTCGTCCAGTTGGTCGCCCGGTTGCTCGACCCCCTGGTCGCTGGTCTGATCTCCTGGGTTAGGGTCCCAGACAGTCGCTCATCTTTTGTTTGCCCTTTGAATTCTCTGGGGCGACCCGGCCACTGCTAGCTTCTTCCTCTAGTGCGTGGTAACTTGTCCTTGTCTCATGCCTTGTCTCCGTAGGAGCCGCTTAAATCATAGGTTGACGAGCCACCACCACCTGTTGCCTTTGCATTTGTTGCAACATGGCCATCGCCCCCTCAATGTCTTCGGGAGTCTTGACCACCGACTCCAAGGTAGCCTCAATTTGTGGTCAAAGTGGGGCCCTGGTAATGCTGGGACTCGGGTCATTCCGGTTTGTGGGTGTCCTGATTGTTTCTTTCCCTTTTAGGTATGGGATTCGTCGTGGGAATCATCGTATGCACGTCTCGTCATCGATTTGATTGTTAATTGTGTACGGGATGTAAATGCTTAAAGTAAATCCTTTTCTAGCTTATGTTTGTGGGAATCAGAATTTTCCACAAAAACACTCACACTTGAAGGAATTCCTTTCGTTCTTCACACAACTTACAAAGTTTGAAAGATTTGTTCTTAAGAAACTTGAAGAAATAACTTGAATTCTTCAATCGACGAAGGTTCGGCACCCTCCTTCCAACGCTAAATTGTTGAGCAATTCTTATAAATGAAAGTTTATGTGGCTAATAATTTTTGGGAACTACTCCAACAATAATCTAAAGGGGTTAATTGGATGTTATATTGTTGTTTTTAGAAAGAAAGTAGAGAGAGAATTTTCTATAAGGTTGTTTCTTGTATTAGGATTTCAGCCCCTTATAAATGAGGTGTTTTCTCCTATTTATACCCTTCTCAAGGGGATGTGGCATGTTTTTAAGCCACATTGCTCCTGGTGGTGACAAGTGTCCTCCACTTGTCACCCTCTTAGCCAATTTCCCCACTAACTCTAACCTAACAGACCTATGCACTCCTTGTAGGTTCTCTAGACGTCTCTGTGTCTTCATTTCTGGGAGCGATGGTCGAGCAAGGGGACGAGCAACATGGCGAGCAGTGGGCGAGCACCTTAAGCTTGACCTCGTGGCTTGATGCTTCATCACTTCCAAATCAGGCAAACAGGTAGGCGAGCAGTGTGGTGAGCAACGAGGCGAGCTGCTTGGGCTTGGCTTCGTAGCTTGTTGCCTCGTCACTACTGAGTCGAGCGAGCGATCAGGCGAGCATCCTGGCGAGCAATGAGGCGAGCAACTTGATCTTGGCCATATAGGCTTGTTGCCTCGCTTCTTCATAGCTTAGACGAGCAAGTTGGCGAGCAACTTGAACATGGTTACCTGGTCTTGTAGTCTTGTCACCTTCACGCTAGGGCGAGCAAGCTGGCGAGCACGCTGGCGAGCAACTTGCACTTTGGCTTGTTTACACTTTAATTGTCCCTCAATCATTGGACTTAATATCTTTTATCAACATTATAGTTCGATTTTTAAATATTTAGTTGATGTGTTTATGTGTTTATATGCTACAAAGGGATACTCTTGTGGTATAAAAAAGGGATGCTTTTATAGTATCAAAAAGGGATGCTTTTATAGTTTCAAAAAAGGATGATTTTATAGTATAAAAAAGGGATGCTCTTATGTAGTATCAAAAGGGATACGAAAGTCGTATCATATGTTAAGAAAAAGGGGTATGTTTACATGTTTTCATGTTCTTTATTTTTAGATTTCGAACTAACTATCTCCACTGAGTGATTATTTATAATTACTCACCCCTTCACCGAATAAATTTTCAGATTATCATGAGTAAGGTTACGAGATTAGCAAGGCGGAGGAGGGTGGATGTGATGCGAGAAAGGAGAAGATAAAGGATGAAGTTTAATTAAACCAAGTAGGATTTATTTTTAAGTTGCATGTTTTTCTTAAGAATTTCGGTACTGATGTTGATTTCCACATGTTGGGACATTTGCATGTTTTATTCCGGAGGATCTGGAGAGAACATTTTTCCCAAGATAGAGAAAATGGCTTTTGTATTAGTTAGTGGACTGTTTTTATACACATGCGGTTTTGATGAGTGCACCCTAGCTGTTTTCGAGAGTTATGTGTTTCAACTGTTGTACCAGAATTATTTAAGTATTATTGCATGATTTAATTGATGACTTATGTGTTGAATAATGTTATAATAAGTTTAATTCACATGTGAATATTATTGAAGCATGTTATATGTTACTTGTGTGATTTCTAGGAATGTGCTAAGTGAATATTATTGAAAAATGTTATGAATATTTATTATGATATTTTATGATTTTCATGGATGTATTGAATGAGTTATTTATTGTGAATGTCTGATTTATTTAGTTCAAAAAGGGTTTTCAAAGAAAAGAATTTTATTTCTAGTAAAAAGGGTTCACGTTCTAAAGAAGGTTTTATTTAATTATTTATTTAAAATCAAGACTTCCGCTGATTTGAAATGCATAGAATTTTAGGGCGTGACAATTCTGGGACTGTTAAGTACCTTATTTTCATTAGATTTTGATGTATGAAAAATATATACTTTATTTAATTGTTACTAATATATTCTTGTAAGTAGATGGCTAAGGAAGTTATAGTTGTAAAAGGGAAGTCTACAACTATATAGTTGGTTAACCTACAGCTAGAAAAGCCATTGCAGTTGTAATATTATTCATACAACTAGTTTCATTTTGCAGGAACTTGCAGCTGTAATGTTCAAGAAACCTACAGCTGAGAAGACCGTTTGAAGAATGAAGTACAAGATTAAAGATTAAGAAGATTTATCAAGACCCTTAACACTCAAATTAGTGAAGCACTTATGCACTCACTAGAGAGTACTTAAACATATATTTATCATGAAGAATCTGGATGATTAATTACGTTTAATTCAAAAGAAAAACCAGAATTATGAAGAAAAGGACAAATAGTACTGCCAGTACTATTCTGAGTGAAGATGGAGGACCACTTCACACATGCGAAGGCTATAGAGAGAAAGAGGAGTCTTATCTAGAATTCCAATTTGAATTCAAGCATTTAATCTGAGCAAGTCTACAGCCAACAATTCTGAGAGAGAGCAGTTTTCTATTTTGTTCTTTCTTTGTGATTCATAGGATATATGGTTAGGATTTCTTAGAAAGAATCACATTTGTTGTTGTTCCTCACATACTTTATAATTTCTACATAGTGTAGATATCTCTTTGTGAGGTTTTTATCTTTGTAACTCTTTGTGAGTTTGTATTCTGTGTGAATAGGATAGAGTATTCTCTTACTTAGAATAGAAATCTGAATGAATCTAGTTTTGTGGGGGAATTACTTGTATGGATCTTAGTGATCATTTCTTAGTCAATTTGCCACCTGAGTGGTGTAATATTGGATGTAGGAGGTCTTATTTATGGACTCTGAACCACTATAAATCTTTCTTATTTGCTTCTTTTCTTGCTTATTTAATTTCTGTATTGCATATTTAATTTCTTGTTACATTCATCATTCATTTTAAAATAGTGCATAAAACTTTGTGTTTTTCACAAAAGAACTAAACTCTACAGTAATAGACTTCAGTTGTTATGTCCTCCGTCGAGGCTTGTGGGAATCTCTACTTGGCCTTAGTAACGACCCTATTTGCGTGATGGGTGACTTCAATGTTGTGGACGTCTATAAAATATAGGTTAGTGTGCTATGTGTAATAAAAAAGGATTTGTGGAATAGTAGTACCTAGGAGGCAATTTCTCTTAATATTTTTAAATGTAATAATTTGTTTGGTAAAAATAAAATACAATAATTGAAATGGTCAATAACCATCTCGCAAAACAACCTTCCACTCCACAATTGAATCCCCATCTCTGTTCAAATAACCAACAGCTCCTCTCTCCAGAAAATGCAAATTCTCCTCGCAGGAATAGAAAACAAATGTCGTCGATCCGTAAGTCATCAGAAATTTGCATTCCACCGTCAGAAATTATAGCCACTATCGCATGGTTTCCTTTAATTCCGGTGAATATCAATAGTTAAAAGATTTATCATCCGAAGATGTAATTTCGAAATAGGAAACAGATATGGCATTAATTCTTCACAGTTGAGTAGCAGTGGTTGCGCGTCGGTGTTGTCGATTCCAGCGAGACTTAGGCGACGGAGTAGCAGGGAGCTTCAAGTCAGCGACGGTTGTTGGTGGTTTCCGATCAACTCTGGGCTATGGAGGTGCGAGATGTGCATCTGGTTTAGAGGCTTCAACGGAGTAGATTCTAGTAAAATTGACGGCGCGGTGGCTGTCATCGTCGTTCGAGGTCATTGAGATATTAAGGCTACTGAGAGATGAAGGTTGATATTATATTTATCATGATTTGGGTGGAGGTCTTGAAAAGGTATCGCATGGGGGAGGCTAGATTTAATTTATGAGCCTGAAGATATTATTGTAAGAACCGTAGAAAAAGGAAGTCTGACCATGAAAAGGATGGGGCAGCCAAGAAACATTATTTGGCATTTAGTAAGCCACAAAGCATTTTTTTTCAGAGACTTTTCTGGCCTACCAAACACGCCCTTAGAAAATATTACTAGCGGCAGGTTTTGCTCAGATTTAATACCTCTTGATTGCTCGAGTGTTGTTGTTGTTTCTCCTCCCAGACTTCTGCTTTGTTTATAGATGGAGAGGTGTGACTATCCGTTCAAATTTAAAATTTTGGATAAGCCTCCTGTCTCTCTCTCTCTTTCTCTCCCTCCCTCCCTCCCTCCCTCTCTCTTTGTTCTTCTCAAGTGTGAAGTTGTCCATCCTCTCCACTTAGAGTAGTACTGGTTGTATTATCTTTCCTTCATCTGAATTCTTTAATTAGTCCAAATCATAGATTCAATCTTGAATTCCTTGCAACTTTTATTCTTAATCATGTGCAGACTAATGCTTCACTTAGTGGAATGATTTAATATCTTATAGATCATTCTTTTCTAATCTTTGTACTTGATTCTCCAATGGTTTTCTCGAGATGTAGGTTTATCTTCTGGCTGTAAAGTTCCTTCTGCAAATTTGTCTTCAGTAGTAGGTTTAGTTCTAGGTGTAAGTTCTGTCCAGTAGTAGTTTTGTCAAGTCTACAGTTGTAGATTTCATTTAGCAGTTGTAACTTTACTATTTTTCTCAAACTTTTTACCTGCACTGTTTGCATTAAAATATGTAGTCCTATACTTTTCTATCATCAAAATCTAACTAGAAAATATCATAACAATAATATTGTGTTTAGTTCAACGTGTGATGATGTGTTGAAAGAATTTATGAATGAAATGACATCAACATATGAAATTTCGATGGCTGGTGATTTGAATTACTTCATTGGACTTCAAATCACACAACTTAAAGAAGAAATTTTCTTTCCACAATGTAAATATACAAAGAATTTGGTTAAAATTTTAGTTTAAAAAGTGCTAAACATATGAAAATCCTATAAGATCCTCATAAAAACTGTGTAAATATAATGTTTCAAAAATATTGACCCAATATTAAACAGATCAATGATAGGAAGTCTTTTATACCTAATCGCTAGTACACCAGATATTATATTTAGTGTATGTTTATGTGTAAAATACCAAGCTGATCCAAAAGAATTATATTTATATATTGTTAAAAGGATTATAAGATATATATGTTGCTGGAACATGTGATCTTGGCATTTGGTATAGTAAAGATTTAACATAATTCCTTCCTAGGTTATAGGGATGTTGATTGGGTAGGTGATAGTGCTTATAGAAAGAGCAAAAGTTGAGGTTGTTTCTTCAAGTGAAACAACTCAATCTCTTGGCATAGCAAAAAGAAAAATTGCGTGTCTCTATCTATTGCTAAGTCAGAATACATTGTAATAGGGAGTTGTTTTACTCAATTACTTCGGCATAGAACTATGTTTGATAATTATGATTTGAATTGTGATATGCTTCCTGTGATTTGTGATAATACATAGTCGAAAGTGGGCTTTGTATCTATATTATGAATGTTTTGGTACATAGTCGAAAGTGTGCTTGTATCCAAGTTATGAATATTTCGGTACATAGTCGAAAGTGGGCTTTGTATTCTAGTTACAAGAAGAGTGGTATGTTAATTTCTACATGTCCGTTTATTTAACTATTGAACTCATGTTCCCCACTAAGTGATTTTAAATTACTTACCCCGTTCACTACTTTTTTTTAGATGTGAAGGAGTGATCCGCGCGGAGCGAGGTGATCGGATGAGGGGAAAAGAATTTAATTCAAGAAATTTATGGTCTAAGAGATTTAATTTCATTATTTATAATTTTACCGATTTAGGCACGTTTTAGTATTTTTTGAGTGTGTGAATTCATGTTAAAATTTGAATACTTTATTATGTTTAGATTTATGAACGTATGAATGATTTCTATGGATTTTTAAATTTATTTCTTGAAGTATGAACTTATGAGATTTAAGGGTTTTAGTATGATTAATATATATATTTGCCTGCAAGCATGATATATGAGTTTCTTGATAAATTTTATGGCTTAAATCTTGAAGTTGTTATTAGATGATTGTTTATGAATAATTCTATGTTATGAAAATTCTGGAAATTTAGGGTGCATGTTAGATTATTTATATTTGTTGGAAATTTTATGGAATTATTAAATCTAAGTTTTTGTATTTTGCACGTTTAGGATTTTTTGCTTCAGATTTTCCAGTAAGTTATAAGGGTTATACAGTTTCGTGATTTGATAATTTCGAAAATTAGTTTCAATATTCTATTACAGTTTTGAATTAGCTTTCCAACGCATCTTGAATCAAATTATATGGAATTAAAACGAATTAATTATGATTTTTTGAAAAATATGTTGCAGTTTGTTGAGATTTCCGAATCTCGCAAATTTTTTTATCAAAATCGGTTACTGATAAAATTTGGTAAAATTATAGACAAATATTACATGAAGTCAGTAGTTTGTACAAATTTTGTGGAATTTTTACAGTAGCTTAAGTATTTTAAATTGATTTATTTCGTTGATGTCGCACTGCTGAAATTGTGCTGAAAGTATGAAATCTTCGAATGATTATGAATCTGTGAGTTAAGATTATTAGAAATGGTTTCATGGTTAATTGTCTCAATGTTACTTGATATCTTTGGAGTGATTAAAATGTGACTTTGTATTAAGTTAAAATTTATATTCAATATTAGTTTGAATGAATTAGGTTTATGTGAGAATTGATTATTTTATGTGAAATTGCATGTTTAATAGTGCTTTATTATTTAAGAAATATGTTACAATGAATGTTATAATAGATGATATAATTTAATTGAATTATTTCATGAATGTGTACTCTGATTTTTAGTCGTAAATATTTTTAAAAGAAAAGAAAGATTTTATTTCAAGTTAGTTAGTCACGCTCTAGGAAAGATTTTCCCAATTACTTTTCTAATTAGTTAAATGATTATTAAGACTTTCGTTGCACTGAAATTTATAAAAATTGGGGCGTGACATATGCACCGTCTAAATTGAATGTAGGCTGGGTGTTGTAACAAATGTTTCCACATTTGTGACAATATTATTTTAGTTCTCATAATTTTGATTAAGTATACTATATAACTTGCTAAGATGCATTATATTCTTGTTTACATGTTGGAACAAACTGAAAGTCCTCACACATCTCTTAAATACCAATAAAAAATTCACATAAAGATGCTAAATCACAGAGTAACTATATGACATGGGGTCGCGACTACGATGCACTCTTTTCAAAAGGTGCTAAATACTGCATCAACATATTCATATTCCATTGAGTAACTATGGGGCATGGAGTTGATAACTATGACGTTCTCTTTTGAAAAATGGATAATATGAAAAATGTGAAAGCATAAAAAATATAGGGGCAATACAAAGGAAGCAAATTCATGTAAAACCTGTATTGAGTTGTGTGTGTGCCGACATATTTGACAATATAGGCTATGTACAAAAATTAATAAGTATTTAAGAGTTATATATTTTTTGCAATTTAATTGTATGAAGTTTTTATTTGCATTAATTATACAAATTTATTTAAATTAGTTTCAGTTTTATAAGGGTAGTTATTAATTATTTTTTAATTAAATACCATGTACATAATGCTCTTAACAATGGGTGATTTTAAAACCACCACATAATGATCTAACCCATTTTTTTCAAATTAATTTTCATTATTTTTGTCAATTTATGTGATCTTATTTGAAACAACATGCCTTATACGAATTTTTTTTCATTTATTTGAGCATTAGTACAATACATGTCACGCCCCAAATTTTCTGAAAACAGTTTTGAGAGGGAACAATCCCGAATATTTAATGTAAACAAACGCGCTAAAACTTTAAATAAGAAATAACGAACTCCAACGGTAAAAATCAGGGACGCAACGGCTAACAATCAAAATGCAAATAACTCTAAGACCAACTTAACCACAATCATCATAAAAACCTTCAAAAACTTCAACAAATAACTTAACTAAACACAACTTGTAGTACTTGATAAATCTAGTTCTTCTATGTGAATTATTTGTTCTCAATCACGGTAGAGTCCCACCACCACACCTCTCATTTCCATCCTTAAACCTGAAAGGGTTAATATTGGGGTGAGCATGCAAGCACACTCAGTAGAGCCAAGTTACTCAAGGTTTAATGCAATCAAATGATTAATCCAATCAACATAACATAGCAAACAACATTCACACACATTACACATTTACTTTCCCACTTTGCCATAGATACTTTGCCTTAGATACTTTGCCAATAGTTGTGGGCCTTCCCAATACCGTTTTGAGGACCCTAGTATTGCAACACGTAAAATTTGTGGACCTTTCCAAAGCCATTAGACTTTAGTATTCCCACACGTAGAAACTTTGCCATCACATGTAAAATGGAACATGTTCACATAGTATGCAATTCAATCAATTCATTTCAAACATTAAACAAAGAGTAAGAAATGCAATAGAACCCCACCAACCACTGTGGAGTACCATGCACTTGAAACCCCACCTCAAAAGATAAGATAGGAACAATGCATAGATGCCTCGTATGAACTACTCTTCGTGGCTGTCGTTGCCTTGCATTTAGATATCCGTAAACCTTAGTTAGTATATCTTAACCGTTATTCGAACTCTAGAATAAGAAATGAAAGATTCAACACAACTCTAAGAACGAGTTTTAGTGCTGAAAGATATAGGTTGATAACGAATCATATGAATTTTAACAAGATTTCATCTATGAACGAAGCAAAAAAAAAACATTGATGTAAAAGATGAACAAAACTGTTGTAATAGAAGAAATATAAATACCAAATTAACTTGAAGGAAAGGATCCAAAATCACGCAGTAACAAGTTTGTTGATATGATGATTAGAACAAATAATATGCTAAGAAAAAGTGGTGTTTCTAGGCTGCCAATAAGGTCTGATGTTTGCAGAATGAAAATGTAAGAGAAATTAGAGAGATAAGCTGAATATAAAGAGATTGTAGCTCATGAAAATCAGGAATAAATGGCTGTTACACATGTATTTGAAAATAAAAGGGAAATACACATTCTAGTCAGATTTTTAAACTCAAATTCCACACGGGTCATGCTCAATAAAATCACTTACACCTAAGTCTAATTTTTGTCTAATACTTATAATTTACCAATTAATTAATATTTTAAATGTACATTATTAATCAAATTATGAATTTTGAAATTTTAAATACCAAATAAACCGACTCTATTTCTCACTTTCTTCCACTCACTCACTCTCTTGAGAGAAACTCTTTCTCTCTCTCTCTTTTCTTCTCTCACCCGATAATTTCCAGCAAATTTATAAGGCGTTGTCGTTGTTTGATTATCAAATAAATGGAGGGGTTTTAATCTACTCGTTGAGAGCATTATACAGATACAAAAATCAAGGGGTTTGAGGGTTGGGGTTCATCGGTGGAGGATTTAGGCGAGTTCAGACGCTAGTTTGAGTTTGAGGTGGAGCTTTGAGGCGGCGGTACGCTGCAATGGAATGGGTCGAATTGATGGTGATGAAGGCTTCTGATTTTTTATTAGGGCGACGTCGGTAGACAGGTTTTTGGTGATGACGACGGCGATGGTTTTGACCTTTGGGGTTTCCAATGGCGGATTTTTCCATTCTCCGCCGAATTTTGGTGCGAGCTTGACAGTAAGTCTCTCTCCATTTTCTTTTGTTGCATATTTGCTTGAGTTTGTTGTTTCTTTTTCTTCATTTTCCAGTTTAGAGGGTTGGGGTTCCGTCGGTGGAGGATTAAGGCAAGTTTAGATGCCGCTTTGAGGTTAAGGTGGAGCTTTGAGGCGGCTGAGGTGGCGGTACGCTGCGATGGAGTGGGTCGAATTGACGGTGATGATAGCTTCTGAATTTTTATTTGGGCAAAGACGACAGACAGGTTTTCGGTGACGATGACGATAATGGTTCTAGCCTTTGGGGTTTCAATGGCGGATTTTTCCATTCTCCGGCGAATTTGGTGCGAGCTTGATGGTAAGTCTCTCTCCGTTTTCTTTTGTTGCATATTTTCTTGTGTTATGTTGTTTCTTTTTCTTCATTTTCCAGTAAAATGCTTGTGTATAAAATTTTCTCCTCATTTTATCGAGAAGATGAAAGTAATTGGGACCAAGGTAGTTATGGAATGATAAAGTATTTTAAGAATTGGAAAGCCAATCTAGTTTTTCATTTTTTTTTTCTAATCTAGATAAAATAGTGTTGGCCTATCTTTTATACAATAGTGATAAGTTGCTATTTACTTAGAAAAACTGAAATTTTGATTTTGGGGTTGGAGGGTTGAAAGCCAGTTAAGCTGTACATTTTGGATGTTGTATTGCTTAGGGATAGAAATGGGTATTAAAGTGTTTCTGTAATAGGTTATGTTTTTCCATTGATGCTTATCCTATGTAAAGTGAATATCAACAAATGGAGTTGTTTCTTTATGTCACAAATGAGAATAGGGTTTGTCTAAGCTGCTCAACTTCAACTTGCTAATGTTATGTATAGCTCTTTGAGAAATCAGGTCATCAGGTACTTTGTGGAGTTGGAAGTGCAAAATCTGTTTACATCATAATGTTAGAGAGAAGAATTTGAAAAAGAGATGTATATTGAACAAGAGTTTTGCCAAGTTTGAGTCTTTTAGTGGAGTTGAATTAGATTCTTGATATAAGGAATTACTCCATGTTTTAATAGAACAAAGATTACTGGCAATTTGATTAGTCACTGTCGCGCTTCACATGTCTTTGTAATTTTATACTCGTGTTAATTGAAAATTGATTGTAGTTGAAATCCCTGAAACAAGATATTGGTATAAGAACGTGTATTAATTTGTGCTAATGGTTTAATCAATTTAGGCTTTCATTTATGGGGTCTTTCGATTGAATTTGTTGATACAAAATATGTTGTATGTTTCACTTCCAAAGCTTTTACCTCTGTTTAATTTGTCAATACTAACCTACATGGTTCCAGCAGAAGAAGGAAGAAGGAAGAAGATAAGGACCCAAAAGATGATTAAAAGAAGTGAATAGTAATTTGGTAAATATCTACCATCATGTATAATTTCAAACTTTGTTGGTTTTGCTCATTTGGATAGTGGCTTAATTGATATTGCTTTATGTTGGAGTTCATGCTATTAATAAGATGAAAGACTTTGGGTTTTGCAGGTCAAGGACAAGGTTGTGAGAGTTGATAAGGTTTGGAAACTTGGTGGTTGCTATTGTTGTTATGGACCTAAGTAAGATTTGAATTACATTCATTGTTTTGCCTCAATACTTACCTCTAGTTGGACGTGTAATGTGTGGCCATTTTTTTTAATATTAAGTTTATTTCATTATTGTTACTCTAATGGATTAGTTCGTTACACCATTGAATTATTCAAGATGTCCAATTATACTATACTATTTTCGATCTTTTTAATATTAAATAATATTCTTTTTTTATTGTTGTTTCAATGGAGCATTATACTATTGTTATTCAGTTATACTTTAGTGTTATATTATTAAGTATGTTATACTATTCATAATCAATTATACTATAGTGGTCACGATAATACTATAGTATTCTCGAATATACCATACTGTAGCATTTAAATTTGAATTGAGTTACTGTAGTGTGTCAGTTAGATACTGTAGCATGTCAGTTTCATACACTGTAGAATTTAGATGGATTAACAAAAAGTAATTGTGATTACAAAAAAAGTAAATTGGACCTACATGTGATGTTGAAAAGTTAGTAGACTCATCTTTAATTTTGACTAATAAATTGTACCACATTATGGTTCTCCCAAAATAAAACTGCTGGAATGTTTATTTGGCTGCTGTGAAACCGAAAGAAACGGTCTGTGACTTAAATTTGGATAGTAAAAATCTGATTGGTTGTGCTGTTAATTATTTTTAAATGAGAGAAAGTTACGGGTTGTTACGTTCTACCCCACTAACAAAAATTTCGTCCTCGAAATTTAAAACTCACCACGTGTCTTTCCTTTAGATTCCGAACCCCGACTTCCAAAGTTAGGGCAGTAAAGAGCTGTGTGTCCCGGTTGTTTGCATCTGAAACATTTCCCTTGTCCCACAAGACACTCTCCCCTATGATTTCTCCCACAGGTTGCACATGGTGTCTTGATGGGTTGTGTGTTTGCTCCCGTGGCTCCGCGGAATCCTCCAGGTGTGAGGTCACTATGATGGTTGCTTTTATAAACTTTCTCTTCTGATTTTTGCTCTTCCCATTTTCGTTTTCCCGAGTTTTCTGTTGACCTTTGGCTGGTGTACTTAGTTTGCTGGCTCTCCGCAATCTCCCCCGCTCTCTTCACCAAATCACTAAATGGCATGTCCCCAAAACTCGCAAGAATGCTACGTATTTCAGGTCACAGTCCTTTCTTGAATTTTAGAGCTTTCTTACGTTCGGTATTCACCATGTCAGGAGCAAATCAGGATAAACGACTAAATTTCCTTTAATACTCCTCCACGGTCAGATTTCTTTGTTGGAAAGCAAAGAATTTAGACTCCCTTTGCTCCCGGTACGTATCGGGAAAGAATCTCTCCATAACAATGGTCTTGAAATCATCCCAAGTAAGTGCATTATGATCCGCCTTCGACCTTGTTCTCCAATAGCCTTCCCACGTGGTCGGCATCCTCCACCAATTGAAACTCGGCACACGTCACACGTTGTTGAGTAGTGCATCCCATAAGTCTGAAAATACGTTCGAGAGCTCGAAACCATTCCTCAACGACTGTAGGCCCATCCCGTCCATTAAAGGTGGGTGACTTATACTTGCGAAACTGCCCCACGATGGTAGTGTTGTTTTGATTGTTAGGAGCCCCGTGGTTGATCTGATTCCCATTTTCTGCCTGATTGTTTTCAGCCATTGCCTAGATAAAGTAGCACTTACTTTTCGTATTCACGTAGATATGGATTCACCCTAATTCTAGGTTTTTTGTCAATTCAACATCTACCATTTTAATTCACTTGTAGGATTTAGCATGCCAAAATATACAAATCCTTAATTCATAGAATTAATCTTGCAATGTTCACGAACATGTTCAAATATAAATCATAATCATGACATGACATATAAAGTTTATCCAGCCATCGAGGTGAAGTAACATTACAACTGAAATATATAAGCATATACCTCATGTACTTGGAATGGGAGGTGGTGATGGACGAGTCGTACCCTTGTAAACCCATATTTTTTTTTTAAAAATAAGTTGCCCCTTAAATATCAATAAAAAAAGAATAGGTCTACAAGAACGTAAACCCGCTCTGATACCACAATGTCACGCCCCAAATTTTCTAAAAAAAGTTTTTAGAGGAAACAATCCCGAATATTTAATGTAAACAAATGCGCCAAAACTTTAAATAAGAAATAACGAACTCCAACGGTAAAAATCAGGGACGCAGCGGCTATCAATCCAAAATCCAAATAACTTTAAGACCAACTTAACCACAATCATCATAAAAACCTTCAAAAACTTCAATGAATAACTTAACTAAACACAACTTGTAGTACTTGATAAATCTAGTTCTTCTATGTGAATTATTTGTTCTCAATCACGATAGAGTCCCACCACCACACCTCTCCTTTCCATCCTTCAACCTGAAAGGGTTAATATTGGGGTGAGCATGCAAGCACACTCAGTAGAGCCAAGTTACTCAAGGTTTAATGCAATCAAATGATTAATCCAATCAACATAAATAGCAAACAACATTCACACACATTATGTTGGATCGGTTGCGCTGAGTAGAACATATGTACTATCCTCGCAAACCAACACAGGTCTTTTCTAGCGTGCTTAT
>JAPKLY010000654.1:74710-90526 GCA_026898435.1 Prunella vulgaris | reverse complement strand
GTATGAGTAGTACAATCAATTCCTTTAAACCCAATATCTAGCTTTAGCGCCACGGGCGGCACGCAACTATGCCTTTAATCGAGCGAACGAGTGGACTTGAGCGCAGCTAGCCTCCAAGGCAGGGACTGCTAGGATTTGTCCCAACACATTACATATTTACTTTGCCACTTTGCCATAGATACTTTGCCAATAGTTGTGGGCCTTCCCAAGGCCGTTTTAAGGACCCTAGTATTCCCACACGTAGAATTTGTGGACCTTTCCTAAGCCATTAGACTTTAGTATTCCCACACGTAAAACCTTTGCCATCACATGTAAAATGGAACATGTTCACATAGTATGCAATTCAATCAATTCATTTAAAACATTAAACAAAGAGTAAGAAATGCAATAGAACCCCACCAACGCCTATGGAGTACCACACACTTGAAACCCCACCTCAAAAGATAAGATAGGAACAATGCGCAGACGCCTCGTATGAACTAGTCTTCGTGGCTGTCGTTGCCTTGCATTTAGATATCCGTAAAACTTAGTTAGTACATCTTAACCGTTATTCGGACTCTAGAATAATAAATGAAAGATTCAACACAACTCTAAGAACGAGTTTTAGTGCTGAAAGATATAGGTTAGTAATGAATCATATGAATTTTAACAAGATTTTATCTATGAACGAAGCAAAAAAACATTGATATAAAAGATAAACAAAGCTATTGTACTGAATTAACTTGAAGGAAAATCACGCAGTAACAAGCTTGTTGATATGATGATTAGAACAAATAATATGCTAAGAAAAAGTGATGTTTCTAGGCTGCCAATAAGGTCTGATGTTTGCAGAATGAAAATGTAAGAGAAATTAGAGAGATAAGCCGAATATAAAGAGATTATAGCTCATGAAAATCAGGAATAGATGGTTGTTACACATGTATTTGAAAATAAAACTGCCGGAATGTTTATTAGGCTGCTGTGAAACCGAAAGAAACGGTCAGTGACTTAAATTTGGGTAGTAAAAATATGATTGGTTGTGCTGTTAATTATTTTTAAATGAGAGGAAGTTATGGACTGTTACAATACATTTGAAGGTATTACTTGTGTAAGTACTTTGTATCACATATTTCCCCAAATTATTGCTTCCTCTCACAATTATTTTATTAATTGTTGTCGTTTAAATTTCTCTGCAGATGAAATACATCGATCAAATCTCTTCACCTTCACTTTCAATTTCTGAAAAACACTCATCTTCCAACCAAGAAAATCCTCTCAATCTTCTTGCAAAAATGATTTCCACTAATTCACCCCAGAAAACTGCCACAAATGCCACAACATCCCTATTAATTACCATTGGAACAGTAGAGATTCAACTTCAAGACCTCGCTCTTTCCATGGAAAAACTAAATCTACCTCTTCATCTATACCTCAACTTGAAATCGCAATAAAAATCGAACCTTCTTTTCGAATACCTCACAAAACATATCCAATTGAAATTTAGCATCCATCAGATGTCTCAATTGACGTATGATAGAAGCTTACAAACAATTTTACCTACAGACGATCTACCATGTAATCGTGGTTGGCGGTGAAAAAGTTGATGTCAATTAAACCAAACGGCTTGCATTTCCTAAAGATTATGCTCAAGACAACTCCGACAAAGAATGTCAGACCCTGATAATGTGTCCTTTGAGTTTGATGATCTAGGAAAGGCTACAACATGTCTATGGCCGAGGCAGGGGCAAGTACGCTACCTTGTGAGGAAAAAAGTGTCGTTGTTCATTAGGACGATGGGAAGGAAGGTAAACAACTTGGAGAAGAGAAGCAAGGTTCTGTATGATAGAGATACTTCAAACCCAATTTGGGTTCTAACTCTAAAGATGAAGGTGATTCTGGTGATAAGATTTCGTAATTGTAAGATTAAGTGGTTGTAATCTAATAATCTTATCAAACAATAACAAGAATTAAAGATTGTTGTTCTTGAATAATGTAAGCAGAGAGAGCTTTAGTGAGAGAAAGTATTTGGGTATTATCCAACTTCAAGAGAGAAAGATACATGGGAGACCTATTTATAGGTTTGCATGTGTGAGGTGGCACCTTGTGAGCCTTCTTGGCCTTAGGTGATGACAAGTGTCCATGACACTTGTCCTTACTCACTACAATGTTACCTTTACAATGCTTCGTCCTACTACACTTGTACTTGCTATTTATACAATCGTTGTCTATGTCCTAGACCTAAGCGACCTTCTGGGCGAGCTCCAAGGTCTTGTGTCGTTTTAGAGCAATGTAGAGATGGATTTTGGCTTGGTCTCCTCAGGTACGGGCGAGTTTGCATGCGAGCTTCTCTCTCTCAAGTTTGATTGGTTATTTGGCTTAGGTCACCGGGCATCTGGGCGAGCTTCTTTCCTCTCTTGGCGAGCTACCCCATGTTGACTCTGGTCAAAGCTAGTGATGCGTCATCTAAGCATGTCGGCGACCTTCTTAACGTTGGCTAATTAGTCTCATGATTAACCTTGAGTAGTTCGCCTATCAACATTTACCCCCCAGCTCATCCACATCATGATATTTGTAATGTGTGGGCGAGCTGAATTACCTCAATGGGTGAGAGCTCGCGTTTTAGCGAACTATCCCTTAGTTTGGTGTCGAGCGTCTTGGCGAGCTTCAGTGTGGCGATGGAAGTGCTGACGCGGAGCGAGAATCAAGGCATCGTGCACTCCTTTTTAGGCCACAGTTTCCGTGCCCATCATGGCAAAACTTTCAAATCTTTGCACATAGGTCCTCGATCTTCTCGTATATTATAGCTCACCCTGACGTCTATAAATAGGAGAAAACAAACTCATTTTTCACTTTTGATACTTCCGATTCTTTGGGCTTTTTCCGGCGATCGTTTCCCTTTGCACCTGACGAATTTTTTAGGACTCTTCAAGGTAGAACCCGACTTCTTCTTCTTTCTATTTCATCTTATTGCAGATTTCTTCTTGTCATTTTCCATTTTTTCAAGTTTTCTAGAAATTTCGTATATTTTCGGTGACCTTTCAAATTTCTGGCGACTCCTTCAAACTTTCCGGTCATCTCTTCGGCTTCTCGATTACCGCTGTTTACAATACTACAGACTTCACCACCTTAATTAACTGAATCATGTCAACCCAATCTTCAAGCAAGACTCTTTCGAACCGTTACCCTGAAAAGCGACCTTTGACCGAGAATGAACCTATTACTCAAATGACCCCAATAATCATCGGCTCCAGTTTCGAGATGGCATCAGTAGCTCGCCCAGACTCTGGCGAGCTTTTGGGCGAGGTTCACTCTGAGCCGAGAGAGAAGGCCTCCAGCTCGATCTATTGCGATGTTTGGGGGGATGAGGAGGAGGTCACCCCTGAGGAGAGGGTTGCTAGTGGCAACGAAGAGGTCGCCGAGGTGGGCGAACTAGAGGGTGACCTTGAAGAAGTTACAATTGACTGGCTTCGTTCTATTGGGTTTCCATTTCCCCAACTCCCAGAGCATCAAGTCCCTGATGATGTGGTGCACGCATTTGATTGGGAAGAGTACGTCACCGAGCATGTGCGAGCTTGCCTTTTCCTGAGCGAACTTTCCGGGACGCGAAAGACAAGTCTAGCTATAAGGAAAGCGAGGTCCAGAGCATTGTTAACGAGTACTCCATTTCCCAACTTCGCAAAAGATATCAAATTCCCCTCGATATCTTCTTGTATGCACCGGAGAAGAATGAGCGAGCTGATGCTCCTCCAGCTGGGTATACTGCCATCAACGTGCACACCCTCGAGGCTGGGCTTACATTGCCCTTGCACCCGATCATTGGCCAGTTCCTCCTCGATAACAACCTCGCCATCACTCAGCTCACTCTGAATGCTTGGAGCATTTTGTTTGCGACCTTATCTATTTTCGGGCTGGAGGGATACGAAAACTGGCTAGCTTCTGTGGAAATTGGCGAGCTATTCACCGTAACTCGGCAAGCGAAGGATGGCAAGGGGTACTACTACCTTAAAGCTCGCCCAGGAGAGAAATTCCTCGGGATCCTTCCCAATAAAGTCCGTGACTGGAAGGAACAATTCTTGTTTATGGGCGGTGACTGGCGAGCTTCTATCAATTTCTCTGGGCGAGGAGGCAGTATTTTCTCACCCAAGGAATACAGAGAAGCTAGCAGTAGGTCGCCCATTTCGGTGTGTGTGGGACGAATTAGATTTACTAAGCTAATTCTTCTTCATTCACCGGTTTGAAGCGCCACAAGTCTAGTCGCGGCAAGCCTGAAAGTGTTGATTGAGTTCGACCTTGTGCGAGCTATTTGCTACTTGAGGAGTGAGAAAGGCAGGGACGTCGCCCACCTGTGCAAACATTACTGCCTCAGACTCGCCGGGGTTCATACTTTGCCACATCATCTCACTGTTCAAGGTCCGGAGCTCCCAGGTTTGTAACTCATCAGATCTCGCCAACTAAGTAAATAACTCGCTTGAACATTTGACTTTATTCTTTTGATTATGTGTAGGTGGTGCCGCACTCGCATTCCCACCCATCGAAATCCCTGAGGCCTATCACATCCAAGCTCACCACTACGCCATGGGTCAACCACGCCCCAAAAAGTTGGGTTTGCCATCAACTCTCACGTTATAGGCGAGCAAAAAGGCGGAGGTCGCCTCCAAAAAGGGCGACGTTAGTGGCTCTGGGACTCAGAAGGGGCCGATCAAGTCTTCGGTAAAAACTCCTGCTCCAACCAAGACACCGCTGGTCGCCCGAACCAACAGGGGAAGTGGGCAAGGTACTGCGACACCCGAGCGAGCTTCTCAGCAAAAGAGAGGTCTGCAGAGGGGAGATGGATCAAGGGTGGTGTTGGTTTATACTGTAAAGTAAACTTTTGTTGGGCTTTTATGGTTTATATTTGATTTCCTTATTATCTGAAATAAAGAGTTTTTCACATTATTGCATTCTCATTAATGCTTGTATGTCTGCTTATCTTATATTGTAGATAATGTGGTGGGTTTGTAGTCACACAGAAGATCACATTGTCGGTTCCTTATAAGATATAAACAATATTCACAACTGAGATAGTTTTGGACATAACTATTGGTTTAAGTTGTAGTATGAACTTGTCAATGGCCTGTCTTGGCCATTAGTTTATACTAGTGGGCTTTGTCTTATTGAAAGGATCACAGATAAGACTTGTTCTTCTATTCTCACTGTCATGAAGAACTAAAGGTCTTGGTGACTCTTATAAGTCTTAACCCTAAGTGCGATATTTAGATGTATGGGGCGCTTGTGCACTACTTTGATTTACCATAGGTGAGAATCTTATTAGATTCAACACACTACGTACTTTGGGTAGTCACATCGTTCGCATGATTTCTATTTCTCGGTATTAGGGCACCGTCTCCTGGTGATCCAGGTTGATGATGTCCCCTTGAGGAAACTTATAAAGGATTGTCGTATTAAACCCTGCAGGTGGATTTAATCCGTACAATAACGAGGTTAAGTTGGTACTACTCAAAGAAAATAGATATTAATTACTTAGAGCAGTGAGAAGATTTAATAATTAATGGACATGAGATATCTTTAACACGGGGAATTATAGAGTCTAGTAGAAGCCCTAATTCGGTTCGGGATAGGACGGGAGTACAACATTAATTTTCTAGTGGAATGAATTAATGTTTCGGCCAAATAATGTTCTGGGCTGAACATAAGTATATTTGGATTCGTGAGAAGCCCAAACCCTATACCTTCTATTGATCCCTAGTCTGGCCCATTTAACCAAGGAGCCCTAATATAAATAGGCCTCAATTTCGTCCAGAAACCCTAAGTCATATTTTGTTCATGCAACAGAAAAGTGTGAGGGTTTTCTGGAGTGATGAAATCAGGAGGCAGAATTCACTCCACGTTCGATAAGCTCGCCGTCCACCCGGTGTTCGAACGAGGTTGGGAGACAGATTAGAAGATCTCTAGTGGAATCTACATCTCGGTCAACAAAGGTAACGATTCTGATATGTTTTCTTTTGTTTATCTGTCTGAGTTGTGTTTGGTAATCCAACAACGATCTTGGGAACGGATCGCCTTCACCGGCAGGATCCATCAGGTGGGTGATGAGGATGCCCCCAGATGCAAGAGGACCAAGTTCAGCCTCCAGGACGAAGAATCCGACCCAACTGGGCGAGCTGGGACAAGATCTGGTCAAGGTGGATCTGCTCAGTCCACTGCTCCTTTGGCACTCGCCCCCACGCCAAGGTCGCCGCCGTCCCAGTCGCTGTTTGGGGTTCAAGTGATGGACGATACTATTTTGGGTTGGGACCCCGAAAGAGTTCAGTAAGTATCCTGCCAAATACACTTGTTTCTTTGTGTTATTTTTGTTTTCATTCATTAATCCAATTGTTTTGACTTCGTAGCTATGCCTCCATTGCCTTTCCTCATCGGCATGAAGCCCTCCACTCCTACGAGCGATCTCGTTCCCTCACTTCCATGCGCAACCTCCCGCGCGGCCTTGCTCAACCGACCACCAGTGAAATGCCGAGGTACTAGTCGAATCCTCAGCTGGCAACCTTGGAGAAGCAAAATCTGATCGAAAATGCCCGGCTCTCTATGCACTATGCGAGTGGGCTCCTGCTCGCCAATCAGAGGGTGATCGATCAGGCGACTCAGCAAGAGGCATTCCCTTGATAAGGCAAAAAGGTCGACAGAGCTCACCGAGGAGAAAGCGGCCGCATCCTTAGCGGCTGAACAAAGTGCCCTTGAGCAAATCGGTGAACTTCAATGCAAGCTCGCTGCAATCCAGAGGAATGTGGATGCCCAAATCCACGCCAAGGAAGAGGAGTTCGCCGAGAAGCTCACAAGCGATGTTGGCAAGCACACGGTGACAAAGAGGGAGCTGGAACTACAGGGGTTTCTGGTTAAAAGTGCTGACGAGGAGTGTTCGAAGCTAAGGGATGAACTCTCGGCCAAGATAAACGAGGTCGCAGAGTTGCGGAACAATGCCTCATCCCCAGCGACCTTAGATGCCTTGAGTGCTGAGGCCTCTGATAAAGGATTCGTCCAATGTTATGCTAAGGTTCTCAGGTCCATCTGGTGGGCGCGAGCTCACAAGGACGACGAGATAGCGGCTGTGGTGGGCGACTTCAAGGAGTGCCTTGAGAAGGCTAAGTTCGATGATGGGAGTGAGCTGGATATCAGCGACCTTCCACAACTGGGCATTCCCCTCGACTTTGTTCCAGCGCGCTTTCAAATCACCAATACTGTGCCAGCCCCGGAGATCAACGTTGCTGAAGAGGAGAATGCTGAGGGAGAAGAGCTAACTCCCCCCACTATGGAGCAGCTGCAGAAGGCATGTGGGGACCTCATGCTTGATACCAGTGAGTTGGACACCAGTGGGCTCACTGGCAATATCACCCCCGACTTTCTCCCCCAGCCGGCCAAGTTGCTAGTGGTGAGGTCTCCCACAAGGTCGCCCAAACCGAAGCTCCCGCTGATGCCTCCGCCACTCCTACTCCCGATGCCCCCGCAGCTCCCGAGACTTAGGGCTTTTCATTTGTTTTTATTTTTGTTTTTGCTTTTGTGAAGTAGGAGTAGCTCGCCGGGCTTGTATAGCTCGCCCAGAAGGAGCTTTTTTGTAGTTTAAAGATGGTCAGCTGGTTGCTTCAACTTATTTATTTTAAATTTTACGTACGTTATATCCTTAATTAGCTCATTTTTATATCGTTAGTACTTATTTGTTTGTCTTATTCCACTTTGGGAGGCGAATCATTCGTTTTACGTCGCTTTGGACTACGAATCTGTACTTCATTTATTTAGTATGTATTCTTCATCTTATGCCACTTATGGCTGCAAATTGCTCGTCTTAGACCACTTAGGGCAGCGAGTCGTACTTTATTTATTTCACTTTGGTGATTGGGTTTGACGAACCTCGCCTTAGACATTTTTATCATCTTTTTTGTGAATTTTTCTAACTTAAGGCAGTAGGCGCTTAGTGATCCTTATGACGGACAATTTCGCTAACCTTGGGCACTTCGGCCTTTGCTTTTGTGCTTTTAGATTATAACGTTTGGGACCTTGGTCCTTGCGTATCACGAAACTTCGAACAGTTGATATTTTTTGAAAAAATTCTAACTTCATATAACAACGAAATATACATCGGTGTAGAACACGTTTGTACAATGAATCTATCATCTTGGTCTTGGAGATCTGACTTGGTAGCACACATATGATCTTGGACAGACTCCTCAAGGAAATGTAGCAGCTTCTTCCTTTAGGGGCATATAAGCTTTCTTCTGAGCATTCACTATGTGACGGACTTCTTTTCATACTCTAATCCTTCCGCTGCTACTGATAGAATTTCTTTAGATGTGCTGCGCTCCATGTATATGACTAGGCTTTCCCTTCCATGTCTTCGAGGTCATACATTCTGTTTGCCCAAGCCGCAGTGACTCTGAATGGTCCTTTCCAATTTAGTCCGAATACACCTGGTGGAGTTGCTAACTTCCTCCTTAGCACCAATTCCCCGACTTTGAATTTTTGATCTCGAACCTGGGAATTGTAGTACTTCTCCGCCCTTCGCTTATAGGTGGCATTCTTTATTTCTGACGAAGCTCTAGTTTCTTCAAGCAAGTCTTTCTCTACTGCCAAAGCTTCGTCGTTCTCCTTCTCATCGTATCCTACCACCTTCCAGGTCTTGTTCTGAACCTCCACCGGTATGACCGCTCCTGTTCCAAAGGCTAAGACAAACGGTGTTTCCCCGGTGCTTGCTCGGTATGAAGTTCTGTATGACCATAAAACCTCCGGAAGTTTGTCCGCCCAGCTTCCTTTTTTATCTTCGAGGTGGATTTTCAGCACATGCTTCAAAAATTTATTTGCTGCTTCTACCTGGCCGTTCGACTGTGGGTGGTACAGAGTTGAGTAATGCTTCTTGATATTCCATGAACTGTAAAATTCCCTCAACTTCTGACCGTCTAACTGTCTGCCGTTGTCTGTCACGATCGATTGCGGGAGTCTGAATCGGCAGATAAAATTCTTCCATTTGAAGCTGATTATTATTTCCTGCGTAACTGTTACAAGTGCCTCGGCTTCAGCTCACTTAGTGTAATAGTCTACCGCAACTACGACAAACTTCATACCGCCTCCGCCAGGTGGGAATGGGCCGATCAAGTCGATACCCCATTTTGCAAAAGGGCATGGGCTGAAGACCGATTTAAGTTGAGTAGCTGGGGAGTGGATATTAGGTGCGAAAAGTTGACACTTTCAGCACTTCCGAGCGAAGCTAGTGGCATCTTTGTGAAGAGTGGGCCAGTAGTATCCCTGTCTGATTGTCTTGTATGCCAAAGCTTGCCCCTCAGTGTGACTCCCGCAAATCCCTTGGTGGATTTCTTCTAACACCTTGAACCCTTGCTTTTCAGACAAGCATTTGAGTAGGGGTAGAGAGAATCCGCGTTTGAAAACTTGGTCATCTACCAACGTATATCTGGCTACCTGCTTCACTAGCCGACAAGCTTCCCACGCATCTTCTGGGACTGACCCGTCCTTCAGGTATTTTTGGATTGGAGTGCGCCAATCTTCACCTTCTTCCTGCCCCCCACTCGAGGTTTGATTAACTTTATAATCAGATGTCGAGGGGTTTTTCAACTTGGTGACTACGACTTCTGTCAAGTCTGGTTCGCTGTGACTGGTAGCTAGTCGGGCTAGTGCATCAGCTTGTGTGTTTTCCAACCTTTGAATCTGGTTGATATCAACTTGCTTGAACATCAAAATCAGATGTGCCACTATCTTCTGGTACATCATCATTTTCTGGTCTTTAGCTTTGTATTCTCCTCGGACTTGGGATATTATTAGCAGGGAATCTCCGAAAATCTGAAGATTGGTTGCCCCCACAGCTAATGATAACCTAAGTCCGGTTATCAATGCTTCGTACTCCACCTCGTTGTTTGTTGCTCTGAAATGGAACCGGATTACTGAGGTGAAGACATGTCTATCTGGACTTATCTGTACCACACCAGCTCCGGCTACTGTGCTAGTTGATGATCCATCTACGTAGAGGTGTCACGGAGCTATACGCCCCCTCGTCAGATCTTGCGGGAAAGTTAGCTTGATGATGAAATCGGCGAGCGCTTGTCCCTTGATCGCTGTTCGGGGTGCGTAGGTTATACCGTATTTGCTAACTTCTAGTGACCATTTCAACAAGCATCCGGTAGTGTCTGGTCGGTGCAGTATTTGCCATAGTTGGAATGTTGTCAACACCTCTACTGGATGGTCGAAGAAGTAGGGTCGCAATTTTCTAACACTCATTACCAGTGCATAGGCTAGCATCTCTGTTTGGGTGTACCGCAATTCTGCTTCATGTAAGACTTGGCTTAGGTAATACACTGGTAGGTGTGTTTTGCCCTCTTCTCGAACTAAGAAGGAACTAATGGCTACCTTCGATGCAGCTAGGTACAGGTACAACTTCTCACCAGGTACCGGCTTTGACAGGATTTGGGTATTGGCCAGGTATGCTTTGATGTCTTCAAAAGCTTTCTGGTACTCGTTCATCCTCGAAGAATGGACGACTCCGATCGCCGGACCTGGAGATGAACCGGTTCAAAGCTGTCAAACATCCGGTCAATCTTTGAACCTTTGGTACTGAATCTGGTGCGCTCATCTCTATGATGCACTTGACTTGCTTCGGATTAACCTCTATTCCTCATTGGCTCACTAGATGGCCCAGGAATTTCCCCGAATATACACTGAAGCTGCTCTTCTTTGGGTTTAACTTCATGTTGTACTGCCGTAGTATGTCGAAGGTTTGCTTTAGGTGGTCAAGGTGATCCTCCTTTCGCAAACTCTTGACAACTATGTCATCCACGTACATCTCCATTGTATGCCCGATGTGTTGGTCGAACATTTTGTTCACCAATCTTTGGTAGGTAGCTCCGGCGTTGATAAGTCCGAACGGCATCCTCTCCCAGCAGTACATGTTTTTGTTGTTGTAAAACGCTGTATGCTCCCGGTCATCTGGGTGCATTCCTATCTGATGATAGCCTGCAAAGGCATCCATGAACGTCATCATCTCGTAGCCTGCAGTGCTATGTACAAGTTGATCGATGTGGGGCAGTGGGAAGTTATCTTTTGGGCACGCCTTGTTCAGGTCCGTGAAGTCTATGCACAATCTCCACATTCCATTAGGCTTCTTCACCAGGACTGGGTTTGCAACCCACTGCGGGCACAAGGCTTCCTTGATCAACTTGTTGTCTAACAGCTTCTTGACCTCCGTTGTTAAAGCTTAGTACTTGTCTGGTCCGTACTTCCTCCTCTTTTGGCAGATAGGTCTCCTCGTTGGGTCTATGTTGAGCCGGTGACATGCGTGTTCCAATGGGATTCCCGTCATGTCTTCGTGGGACCAGGCAAATACGTCCAAGTTGGACATGAGGAAAACTTCCATCTTTGACCGGTACGGTTCTGGCAACTCGAAACCTATAAAAGTTCCAAGTCCCTTTCCGGGTCCACAGGGATTGCTGTTAGTTCCTCCATGGGAGTGACTTTCCTCTTCTGGTTCTTCCACCTTGGGTCTTTCAGGAATTCTTCCAGGTTCTCCTTCACCGCTGGTTCATGACCTATTCGAGGTTCAATGTCTTCGCCACCTTTATCAACTTTGGCAGGTTTGTCAACTTTTCCTGCTTCTTGAGGTGTTGGATTAGATGACCCTTCAATCTGGGAAGGCTCCTCAACCTGGGGAACTTGATCAATCTCCATTGGCGATGGTTCTTGATCTCCCACAGGTTCTCCATCCTGAATATCGGCAGCCACTTCCAAGGGCACAAATTGTTCGACTTGAGTTGGTTTTTGTACTTGGCCAGTTTGAGTTTCCTCCACTCCTTCCATGGGTGCCGGTTGTGTGTTTTGTGCAGGTTCTGGGACTTGGTCAATTTCAGCCGTCGATCCGGCAGGTTGCCTACCTCCATTAACTCAGTTTCGGTCGAGATGATGTCTAGGATGTTTGGTTCATCTACCGGAATCTGGACGTCTTCTTCAAGGATGTGAACCTGCATCACAGACTTCTTTACTTGGCCATTTTTAATTTGAAGCAAACATTCCCTAGCCTTTTTCTGATCGCCCTTAACAGTTCCGACACCTTTAGGAGTTGGAAACTTAAGACAGTAGTAGTAGGTTGAACACGCCGCTTTGAATTCATGAATAAATGGACGGCCAAGGAACCCGTTGTAGGTAGATTACTGGTCAACAATGAGGAATTCTACGAGCCTAGTCAGTCTCCTCTCTGGGTCCTCGGCCGATACAAGTTGGACGCTCAACCTAATCTGGCCTACGGGGACGGTTACAGCTTCTCCGAACCCCACTATCCAAGCATTACTAGGTTCTATATACGACTCAAAATCACCCAAGGCGTCTAAGGTGGATTTGAAGAGAATGTTGGTGAACGCGCCAGTATCCACCAATAGCATTTGAACTCGGACATTCATGATGTTGGCGCTGATCACCAACGAGTCATTGTGGGGAGTTAGAATCCCTTCCAAGTCCGCCTGGGAGAATGTCAGCTCAGCTGTGGGTTGAGTGGCGGGCTTGGAACTGGAGATGCCTTCCTGGACCTGGTTGATAGCCCGAACCTCGGTCTTCCTTTGTCTTTTGGAGATGCAGGATCTTCTGTCTTGAAGACCTCCGGCAGCTCCGAAGTGTTCTTCGAGAACCAGGAGTTCTCTGGTAGGCTCTTGGTCTTGTTGAGGTTGGGGAGGTGACCTACGTCTTTGTTGAGGACCACGTCGGTCCTCGTCCTCCTCTTCATCATCAGAGGCCTCCCTTCTCTCTATCCTGGTTCTCTTGGCAGGTGTCTTCTTTACAAACTCGGCCAGCTTCCGGTCCTCGTAGAATTTCCACAATTGCTTGAGGAGGTCACGATATTCACTGGTGAAGTGGCTGATTGATTGATGGTAGGCACAGAATTTGTTGGGGTTTAACTTCGTGCGTTCTTGACGGATTCTCCGAGGTTCGTTCAACAATTCTTTATCTTTGACCGCTGCGAAGACGTGGTCAACAGAGATAGTAATTACTTGGTTGAGTTTTTCTTTGAACTCATCCCCGTCGCCAAAAGCCTTCAAGTTTCGGGGAGCTTTGTACGTTCCTCTGAACTTCTTCCCATGCTGCTTTTTCTCATCTGAGGCACCGACCTCCTTCATCAAGGCTTATTGCATGGCCACGTACACCCCAGCTTTGTGTCTGAACTCAGTGTAGGTGTTTGGGCATGCAAGATGCATCTCTTTCCAGAGTTCGGTGCCCTTCTTGAGTCCGGCCATCACAACAACAATCTTTGTATCTTCGCTTACAGGCTCGCCCTCCAGCAGAATTTTGTCGAACCTTTCCAAATACTGCTGGTCGGTCTTATTCTCGCCTTGGTGTATGTTGGCGAGCCGGTGCTTTGGGGTCAAGTAAGACCCGAAACCAGAAAAGTGGGACAAGAACTCCCACGTAAGTTGGCCAAAGGATTGTATTGACCCTGGGGCAAGTGAGGAGAACCAGCGGTGAGCTCGGTCCCTGAGAGTCAGCGGGAAGTTCTGGCATTGGGTTGCGTCGGTGGCACCTATCGAGATCATATAGTCTGCATACTTGGCCAGGTGGACTTTTGGATCGGACTCTCCTTCGTACGCGGACATCACCAGAAATTAGATTTTCTTTTGAACTGGTGCTTTCAATATGGCCGGTGCCAATGGAGATGTAGGGAGGGAGGTGGCATCAGGAACGCCAACTTTGGCAGCTACTTGCATCTGTAGCTGCTCTAGACCTTCTTCAATGTGGTCAGCTCGTCATCATGAGCTACCTCCTGTGGAAGCTGTTCAAAGGTCATTCGCCTCGTGGACACACATCCCCGCAGTCCCTCGCTCTGGGGTAGCCCTTCAGTGATGGGCTGGAACTGGCGGTCTCCGTTGGGGCCCAATCTATCGGCTGCGGGCCTCCTTAAACAATCATGAGCGGACCTATGAGGCTGTAGATCTGACTCACCCCTCCGGGATGAAGCAGGGGCCATCACTCGATCTTCCTCTTCCCGCCTAGGTCCTAACCTGCCCCGGAGGACCTCCCTTCCTTGAGATTGGTGGGTGACGGATGCCTCTGTGTAAGCTGAAGCTTGCCCGTCTCGCGAACCTAGCCTTTCCACCACTTTGGTCTTCCCGGTCTGTTCCCTGTATTAGCGAGCTCTTGCGGAGCTCGCCTCCTGTTCAGCTTGGAGCTCGCTGGCTTGCCCCCTAGTTTGTGTGGCCTGGGTTGGCCTAGTCGCCTGCTCCCGAGCCTCATTGGCAGGAGCTCGTCGGGACGCCTGGGAGAGGTAGCCCTGTTGCCTTTGCTGCAACCTTTGAAGAGCAGCGATAGTTCACTGAAGCGCATCAAGATCGTTGGCTATTTCCCTCAGAGCGGGATTCAGTTCATCTTGGGTGGCAGTAGCTCGCTGGGGAGCTCGCGGGGCATCATTTCTCTGGGGTGCTCGCCGTGAGGTCTCCCTATCGGCCTGATTTTGAGGGGCTATCCCTTCCATCTCCTAGTAGTAGCAAAGGTATGTTCCTTTGACATTTTGATGTTTTAGTGAGAAGCTCGTCAAGGTCATCTTTTCCCAGTACATGTAAGTATTGTTAAGGTTTTGTCTAGCCTTGCATGGAACAGATTATCCAAAATCTGGTTTATTTGTGTACACACATGCGTTTAAAATCCTTTTTGTTATATTTTGTGTCTGAAAATCTGGGTTTTGGATGGTTTTTCTGGCAATTCATGTGTATCTTCAAGTGTTCTTCTTAAACTTGAAGAACATCTTCAAATCCTCAACCAAAATCTCACAAGCTTCTCTCGGATTTAACAGAATCAGAGGTTCGAGCCCTCCTTCTAGCGCCAAATTGGTGATAAGATTTCGTAATTGATAAGACCTATTTATAGGTTTGAACGTGTGAGGTGGCACCTTGTGAGCCTTCTTGGCCTTAGGTGCTGACAAGTGTCCATTACACTTGTCCTTACTCACTACAATGCTACCTTTACAATGCTTCGTCCTACTACACTTCTACTTGCTTATTGGTCCCAAAACGAGTATGATCAGTGTATGTGGGGGGAATACACTGATGTCAGATTTTCCCTAAATCTCAGAAAAATGCTCTTTCAGACATAGTCAGAAAGCTCCTGATGTATTCAGTCTACTGATGGTCCTCAGGGGCAGCAGGGATGAATCAGCACTGAACCAGATAGGCTAAGTCAGAGTTGTGCTCTCAGAAGCTCAGTAGAGATAACAATCCTACTGACCACTCGGAAGCTACTCAGTTGGGCTACTATCTCAGTAAGCTCAGTTTAGTGCGGAATGTGAGCCCTTAAGTTTCTACTCGTTTTAGTTCCTGAAAACTTATCAGTTTGCTTAGTGAAAACGTGGTTAAGGCTGGTGCACAGTTTTCAGGTCAGGATGACAAAGTCAGTCCTGATGGTTTTCCAAAACAATCCAATTATGCTTCAGTTTAATATGTATGACAATATGATCCTGAGCAAATAGTAAATCAGCACACAAGGGTCTTTTTAACGTTGTTCGGAGATAACCAACTCCTACGTCCACGACCTGATTGAACAGGAAGCTATCCTCAAAACCCTGAGGATAGGTACTTGGGTTTTACGTGCCAAGGGACACAAATAGCCAACTTCCTCTCTAAGGAACTGACCCCTGGGTGGTTTTACAAGTCCCAGTCCTTCCTACCAACCAACTCACAACTTGAGGGTTTTGGTATTTACATTTCCAACCATTGTGTATTGATCCCTCTAACAAATCAGTTCTAAGGATGGGATCAATACTCTAAGCAAAATACAGAAGAGATTCCTACTACAACACTAGGGAAATTTAAAGTT
>JAPKLY010000654.1:63278-74700 GCA_026898435.1 Prunella vulgaris | reverse complement strand
TATTCTAACCTATCTAATCCTGAACCTATCATCATGATGAACTATACTTAGGCAAATTCATCAAGGGGTTTTGGGATCTAATCAAAACACTCAGATTGTCCCAACAATTTCCCCGTTTTTGATGATGCCAAAACCCTTAGAAAAATCCTACCATCTAAACAAGTTACTGACTTAGTCAGTATTCAGTTCAGGAACCTATATCAGGTCCTTAGTTCTATAAGATGGAAACAGGAAAGGGTTAGTACAGTTCTTGATAAAGAGCAGAAAAGTACATCAGGAGTCAACGAGATGTTGTCTCAGGAATATAAAAGTTTCATTGATATAATGATTAAGTACAAGATTTCCTGAAACTATTACATATGATCCTGAGACACTAATCCTGAGAAACTTGTCTTCACTCTTCATCATCCCACCTAGACAAGGAGATCCCATACTTCTTCAGGACCCTGACCTTGACCTCATGGAACATCTTCTGATCCCTGAGAGCTCCAGTTCTTAAAGCAATCATTGCAATCTCCTTTCTGATCAGCTCCATGTTCAGGTGGTTGTTGATGCCGAGGGTTGGAGGCGGGTAGGTGAGGTGCTCAGGTGCCCTGATCTGGACTTCTGCTCTGTCAGCATGACGAACAATTTCTCCCCAAAGTTCATTATGATGCAGGTCCATCCATTCAGCAAAGATGGCGTTCTTATCTTTGCCTTCGGATGTCTTCAGCTAGTTCCCGACGACGTAGTACAGATCGACGAACTCCTTCTTGACCAGAACCCAAGTCTCGTTCATATCAGGAGGAACAAAATTGTCGATGTACTCATACACAAAGGGACCAGCATCCTGAGGATCACTCACCTTCCTCTTAGTCGCAGCAGCTTTCTTCTTTCCAGCTTCAGGGGCAGGCTTCTTCTTAGGATCAGTCTTCTCCTTCAGCACAACCATTTCACCCTTCACTGAGTAGCCTGACTCTTGACTTGCATCACAATCTCCAAAGTCAGCTGCTTTGACTTCTTCCTTCCCTCAATAATGGGATCACCAGGGAAGCATTGCTCCTCACATTCCTCCATCAGGTCATCCACGGAAACATCAGCTTTCCGCTTCTGAGCAGTAGATTTCGAATTTTTCAGAGCTTTCTTCCCTTCCCCCTTTTTGGCAGCATCAGGGGTATCCTCATCCTTATCGACCTTCTTCATGATGTCCTGTATCAGGATCCCCTGCAATGCTTGCTGATCGGATACCACCTCAAATACCTTAGCCAGTTTCGCATTATCTTCAGCTCTGAATAGGCTTTCAGTGAGATGACTTTCGAACTCCTTCCGCATTGCAGCCACTTCCTCCTTCCTTGCGAGGCTTTCAGTGAGCATTGTGTTCAGTGACTTGCTTAATGCGTCCTCAGAAGCCTTCTGACCTTCTTGACACTTGCTCAACAGTTCGTCATCTCCCTTTTTGGCCTCTTCCTGAGCCACTGTCCTGATCTGGGCCTCCTGCCCCTTTTGTGCCTCCGCAATCAGTGCCTTGATCCTGTCATCCAGGCTACTGAGAGAAGAGTCTATCATTATTTGCACTTGATCAGTAGTGACCCCGGTTGATCGTTGTTATTCAAGGCTCAGGAATCTATCAACTGATTCCTTCCTAGCCTTACCCAACTCAGCATTGAGAAACTTTATTTTCTCACGCTGACGATCGAGCTTTCTCAGGATAGTCCTCCCCATCAGTGACACTCCCACTGCGATGGTTCGGGTTCTCCTCTTCTTGCCTGGCTTAGTTTTGGTGGTAACCTTCTTCGGGATCTCTCCTGAAGCCTCAGCAATCCCGGTCCCAGGGAGTGCATCATCGGCCGGTGCACCTCCACCTGAGGTCGCACCTTCCCCGACTACTGGCACAAGTGCCATAGAAGGGTTGGGCTGCGGATTGTTCACCCTGACAACTCGGATGAAATCTTCTTTATTGACGACTTGGGCATAAGAACGAAGCCCAAATCTGTCTAAGATTCTCCACACTTCATCCCTGAGAATTTCTTCTTAGATGTCTCTGATCAGGGCAGCAACTTCAGTTATCGAGGCCTTCCTCATCATTACTAACACTCTCAGTCTGATGACCTCCTCGCCATAAGATTCTTCCAGGTCAGGAAAGAGCTGCGTGACAAGCCTGATGGCCTGACACCTGGCATCCATCCCGAATGGAGTTAACTTAGGTGGGGTAGACTCTTTCTGAGTTTCTTCCTCCTGATGATCAGATTTGGATTCAGCATCATCGGAAATGGTCCACTTCCTGCCTCGGTTTCCTTCTACATCCACATCATGGAGCTCCTCCTGAGCCTCCACGCCCACTTCTTCTTGATGCTCTCCCTCCCCAGCATCAGAACTTCCTTGCTCCTCCTGAGCAACCTCTTCACCTCCTTCACCTTCACCTTCGTGCTCCTCCTGAGCAACTACTGAGGGTTCATCCTGAACCTCCTCACCCAAAACCTCCACCACCCTTATCACGGGGTCCTCTTGAACTGGCTCCTGAACAGGTGGAGCCTGTTCCCCCTCAACCTGAGCCACCTCCTCCTGAGGTGCAGGCTCAGTGCCAGATGCTGCGGCGGTTTCTGATGAGTGAATGTCAGTGGGTGCCAGAAAAGAAATTGGCACAGCGGCAAGAGTTGCGGTTGAGTCAGATCGCTGATCAGGACGATCAGACTTAGTGTCAGAATAGTGCAACATCTTCTTCTTCTCGCTGATGACTATGCCTTTCACATTCACTCTCTTGGGCCCTGCCTTGACCTGCTCCTCCTGAGCCTTCGAGGCCACAGCCTTGCCTTTTCCACCCTTGGACCTTGACACCTTCTTGATCTCCATGTCAAGCATCCTTTTCTTGGTCTCAGTAGCATTCTTGTAGAGGATATTCCTATCCTTGAAGTCTTCACAAGCTTCTCTATCCACATCTCCGAGAAGGTCCTGGAGCATCACTGATAGTCTGGATCCAAAATGAGGATTCCTATCCAGCACTATCCTATCACCATCCAGCCTGACTTTCTTGGATTCTTGAACCAGGTTTTGAAGAAAGAACTCCTCCCAGTCAATCTTCGCGTTGTCCACTACTACAGCCAAACCCCTGATCTTGGGCTGACTGATCTGCTCCATGCCTCCCATGAAGCCCATAATACTCTGGACAACCACTTCGAAAAGAAGCTTGTAAGCAGGCTTCAGCAGCTTCTTGGTCATAGTGCTGAAGATTTCCTGGGGGGTGATCAGGAATTCATTCATACAGGCTTGCTCTTCCCCGGCCCTGTATGAAGTCAGATCCGCCAGAGTTGTTTCCTCAGTGGAGTGAGGCAAGTTGTAAGTTTTCCTGATCAGATCCCTGACAACGATCCTCTCAGTATAGTGTTGAGTCAACTTCTTGCCATCCTTCTCAACAGACCTCCTGAGTGGAATCACTGATTCCCACTCATCGTCAGCATTCAACTTCATGTAGGCATGGAAGGCTATAATCTGGTGCTGGCAGGACTTGATTGGCTTCTTGGAAACAAAATCAACGAGCCCAGCGTTGTTCAGTGCTCCATAAACTTGGAGGAGTTCCTTGATGGTGGATCGATGAGTGAAATCCACCAACCACTCAAATGAAACCTTCGATTCTACCTCAGAGATGGCTTTGTGGTATCTCTTGGTGTCTTAGATGGATTGAGCAGCAGAAGACGCCATGGGTGCAAGGAAAATGGGAGAGATAGATTGCAAAAATGTTTGGGTTAGAAAATATGAGTGCGCAAATTATGTAATGTGCACAAAGCTTCCTTTTATACCCAAAGATTCAGTTTTAATGAACGGTTTTGATCAAAAGTCTTTTGAAATTCAACGAATTAGATGAAGGGGTATATCCGGAATAAAAACTTTACCAAATTCAGTTTTCAAAGCTAATAATTCAAACTTTATGGAAAACTGTTCCCGCCCACACTTGCATTAAATGCGTGTCAGAGGAATGTTTGAAATAAATACGCATTTTACATTTAATAAAAACTAAATACTAAATGAACGGCTGGGATGAGAGTTAAAAACCCTGTGATTGATGTGGTGTCAGACATGATCAGAAAAGATGCAAGCAAATCATAATTAAAGCAAAGGTTCAAAATGCATACCAGTCAGTCAGTTACAGGAACCTGACTGATACCTCTGAGTCAGATCAGGGTGACAAGCCCTGAGATCGGTGTCCTGAACCTAAACTCTAATCTGATCCTGAAGATCCAAATCTGATGTCTGTTCCCCCTGAAAGCCATCCATCTATCTGCAACCTGATCCTGAGTTAGTCATCCCTCCTGTCTACTTTATTCACTCCTGTACTGAGGTTCATACTGAACCATCTACTCCTGGGTCAAGAAGTCCTAACTCTACTGACAACTCAACAAACCTAGTTTCAGGCAAAGCCTTAGTCAGGATGTCAGCTCTCTGCTTGTCAGTAGGGATCCTCTCCATCCTTATATCCTTCTTCTCAACATGATCTCTGATAAAGTGATGCCTGATGTCTACATGCTTACACCTGGTGTGGAAAACTGGGTTTTGGGATATGGCAATGGCACTATTATTGTCACAATAAATTGGGACATCAGTGGCCTCAACTTGGTAGTCTCTCAGTTGTTGCTTCAACCAAAGGATCTGGGAGCAACAACTGCCTGCCGCCATATACTCAGCCTCTGTAGTAGACGTTGCAACACTGGTTTACTTCTTAGAAAACCAAGAGATCAGTTTACTCCCTAGAAACTGACATGTGCCTGTAGTTGATTTCCTATCAAGCCTACAGCCTCCATAATCATCATCAGAATTGCCAGTCAGTTCTAGATTATCATCAGATGGATACCAAAGACCTAAATTGATTGTACCCTTCAGGTATTTCAGTATCTTTTTGGCACTCTCAAGATGACTCTTCTTCGGATCAGACTGATACCTTGCAGAAACTCCAACTGCATAAGTGATGTCAGGACGACTTGCAGTCAGGTACAGTAAGGATCCAATCTGTGCCCTATATTCAGTCTGATTCACTGAGGTCTCCTCCTTGTCAGGATCCAGCTTCTCATTTGTGTTCTTGGGAATACGTGAGACTTTGCTGGACTGAACTCCAAACTTCTGAATCAAGTCCCTCGCATACTTGGACTGATTTATGAAGATTCTGGAGTCAGGTTACCTGACCTGAAGACCTAAGAAGAAGTTCATCTCTCCCATCATTGACATCTCAAACTTCCCCGTCATCTGCTTTGAGAATTTCTCACAAAGCTTCAGGTTTGGTGATCCAAATATTATATCATCCACATAAATCTGAACCAAGAGAATGTCCTCCCCTACGGTAATCCTGAAGAGGGTCCTATCCATTGCTCCTATCAGGAACTTGGAGAGTGTATCATACCAAGCCCTGGGAGCTTGTTCAGGCCATAAAGAGCTTTCTTCAGGTGATAGACCTTATCACCGACTTCGAACCCTGGAGGTTGTTCCACATAAACCTCCTCGTTCAGTACACCATTCAGAAAAGCACTCTTTACGTCCATTTGATACACCTTGAACTTCTTAAATGTTGCATAAGCCAAGAACAACCTGATTGCTTCTAACCTTGCAACTGGGGCAAAGGTATCATCATAGTCGATCCCTTCGGCCTGAGAGTATCCCTTAGCCACTAGCCTGGCCTTGTTCCTGACAACAACATTCTTCTCATCCCTCTTGTTCTTGAAAACCCACTTGGTGCCAATAACATGTTGACTCCTAGGTCTCTCAACTAACTCCCAAACCTGATTCTGCTCAAACTGATTGAGCTCATCCTGCATGGCTAGGATCCAGTTGGGATCAGCAAGAGCTTCTTCTATGCTCTTAGGTTCCTGATCACTCAGGAAACAGCAGAACATAGCACTCTCACCAAAGGACAACCTTGTCCTGACCCTCTCATTGATATCACCAATGATGTCAGTCAATGAGTGATCATCTAGCCACCGCCTCCTGCTGACGGATGCACTAGGAGCTGCTAACGTTCCCTTGCCTGAACCTGAAATGTTAGTTTCGACAATAATAGGCAAAGAGGCGGAAAGAGCATGAACAGGGGATACTGAGTCATTTCCTGAGGGTTGGCCAATATCAGGGACATTGTTTCCCCCTACAGTGTTGGACTCAGTAACTGTCTCAGGTGCAGAAGCATCATCACCGACAGTACGTACCTCAGGTTGAGTTTGTGCCTCCGTCTTGAGACTCAACATTCTCCGAGGCTGGGGCTTGCTGAGGGTTGGCCTGAGGTCCATCCTGATCGTCATCATCATCCCATCCCTTGGGAGCATTCACGAATTTGACCTTGAACTCAGGATTCTTCAGGCTCAGTCTTGTCACCCTCTTGGTAACCCCCTCAGTGTCAGGACTCGGAACCTGTTTTCTACGCACTGATTCAGTCTCATCAAACAAAACCTGAGGTGTTTCTTCCACACAAAGGGTCTGACAGTTATACACCCTGAAAGCTTTGCTGACTGAGGAGTATCCTAAGAAAACTCCCACATCAGACTTGCTATCAAAGGCTTTAAGCTGGTCTTTCCCATTGTTTAGGATGAAACACTTACACCCAAAAATATGGAAATAGGAGATGCGAGGCTTCCTCTTATTCCACATTTCATAAGGTGTCTGAGCATGTTGTTTGTTCAGCATAGATCGGTTCTGAGTGTAGCAAGCAGTGTTGATTGCTTCAGCCCAGTACTTCATGGGCAGTCCTGACTCAGCCAACATGGTCCGGGCAGCTTCATTCAGGGTCCGGTTCCTTCTCTCAGCTACCCCATTCTGCTGAGGGGTCCTGGCTGCAGAAGTCTCAAGAGCAATACCAAGGTCAGTACAAAAATCAGTTATAATTGAGTTAATAAACTCAGTTCCCCGATCTGATTTGATCCTGACGATGCTCTGACCCTGTTCAGTACTCAATTTCTTGAGTTACTCCGGAAGCTTGACATGAGTCTCCTTCTTGTTCAGCAAGAAAATAACCAATGTGTACCTGGAATAATCATCAACACCAACAAGGGTATATTTCCTACCATTCATGCTGACAGGAGTAATCGGACCAAAGAGATCCATGTGCAGGAGCTGAAGCACTCTGTCAGTTGAGAAGGCATCTTTCTCCTTGAATGAGGCTTAGGTTTGCTTGTCTTCCTGACATGCTCCGCACACGTGGTCTTTGCTAAAAACTTCATTGGGTAGACCCTCTACAAGAGAAAGTCGAGAGATTTTGTTAATAATCTTGAAGTTTAAGTGACTCAGGCGTTTATGCCAAAGCCAACTGAGTTTAGAAGAGCTCTTAGCGACCAAACAGGTTTCAGGAGAGCTGCTCTTAAAGTCATCAAAATATATATTCCCTCTCCTGACACCTGTAATCAGAACCTGCAGTGTAGATTTGTCCTTCACAAGGCATATGTTAGATGTAAATTCTACACTATATCCTCGGTCATAAAACTGACTGACCGAAAGCAGGTTATGCCTAAGACCCTCAACATAGGATACATTAAGCACTTTAACAGAACCAACAACAAGTGTACCGAATCCTCTGGTGAAACCCTTAGAGTTATCACCAAAGGTTACCTACGGGACTTCCTGAGCTACATAGTCCTGAAGGAGATCACTAAATCCAGTCATGTGCCTGGAACATCCTGAGTCCAAGTACCAGTCCTTTATCAGATCCTCCTTCGTCTTCTTGTAGCCCGCAGCGACCTGAAAAGAATCAGGCCTCAGGTACCCATTTCGTATTGGGTCCTACATTGTCAGCCATACCCTTCGAGATTTAGATTTGTTTAACAATTCTGATGGCATCAAAAGTGTAAACCTGTCTACCTGAAACATCGACATACACAGTCCTCTTCTTCCTTTGTGCCTTGGAAATTGAGGGTGTATGGATGTCAGCCTGAGTCTCAGGAGCCCTGGAATGATTCCTAGGGGCGGGCCTCCTGTTCATCCTTGGCCTGGGTGCATTGGGCTGAGGTCTGTCCTGGGAAGGAGCAGCTCGGGCCTGACCTCTAAGCACTTGAGGTTGGGCCTGAGTGTTATCGGAGTCAGGTCTCCGTTGCCCTTCAGGGACCACTTGGTTTGTCCTTCTCCTTTGAGGATTAGGACGCTCCTGGTGGGCCCTGCGCCCTGTCTGAGGTGTCTGGACCTCAGTAGTCCTTGGTCTTTCCTGAGGCCTCCTCTGCACAGAATTCCTTCTACCCTGAGCATTCTGAGGCTGAGCCTGAGAAGTGCTTGGGGCAGAATTCTTTCCAGCCTGAGGATTCCTTGGCTGAGCCTTGGAGTTTCCTTGGTCTGTCTTTCTCGGCTCAGGATGAGGAGCTTTGGCCTTTCCCTTAGGTTTTGGGCCTTGTTCCTCAGTCCTTTGCCTGACAGGTACAGAAGGCATTTTCTCCTTCCCTTTGCCTTTATCCTGACGAGCAACACTGGGGCCCTTGTCGTCAGTTTGGGCAGGGACAAACTTTTTCTGAGAGTTGCTCCCTGAAGCACCTCTCTTCTTCTTGCCCTTTGGGTCTTTAGAGGCATCATAGCCTAACCCAGTTTTGGCACCATCGGTCAGCTGAGAGAAACTTGTTAACTCGTCAACCACTTGGGAAGATGTGTGTAACTTCTTCAGCTTTTCCTCAAGGCGCACATTTTCTCTTTTCAGGGCCTCAAGCTCAGTGGTGTACTGAAGCACCAGTTTCTGATGAGTATTCTCTTTTGAGATCAGCTCAAGATCCCAAGCAGTTTGCTCAGCACTAAGGCGAGCTTGCCACTCAGTTTCGAACATCCCTCTCAGAGCAATTCGCTCAATCATCTGTTGTTCCTGAGCAAGGTACTGATTAGTGTCACGAGTCTCAATCAGTGAGCTGATTATAGCATTGTGTCTTTCAACCGCAACTGGAGTTTCATCATGCCTATTCCGGGCATGAAGCAACTCTTCCTGGAGGTTTACTAGCCTCAGTGCTTCCTCAGTATCCCTCACTCTGAGAGACTCAGTTAGCCAATCATTCTCCCCACTCAGTTGTGCATTCACATCCACTGTGTGAATATGAGTCTCCTGCAGCCTTGAGAAATCAACCATCAATTGCTCTAAAGCGAGCTGAAGGTCGAGATGCCTTGCTGAATCTGAGCTAAGCTCAGGTGCGTGATCAGGAGAAGAGGCAGAAGAACATACCTCATCATCTGCCATCAGGCAGAGATCATCGTACTCCTCATCGGAGAAGAGTTCAGGGGACCGGTGTCCTGGGCCATCTGAATCTGAGGAATCCTCAGCAAGCATTGCTTTCTAGTCTGATGCCCTGAGCTCTCTCTTGGCTATCCGATCTTCTCTTTCTCGAGCGCTGAGCTCCGGACAATCATACTGATAAGGTCCGGTCTTGTGGCAGTGGTAACACTGATCTACATCAGAAACACCCTTTTTGTCAGTATACCTCTTATCAGATGACTCCCTCCTGCTCCCTGATGATCGTTCAGGTTTGGAGCTGGATCTTCTGGGATCAGCATCATCTCTCCTTCTGGAGCTTTTCTCTTCTCTGTGCCGCTCAGGCTCATCTCGTTCTCTCCTGGATTCAGAACCCCTCCTGTCTTCCCTCCGGGGGCTCGATCTCCTGGGGCTGGAGTACCTGCGTTCACGATTGTCAGTATAAATCTTCTTATACCTGCAGAAACAAGAGTTTAGCTTCTTGAATCATCGTGCCATCAGGCTGTACTCCAAGGCTAGCTCATCCATACTCATATCTCTGAGTGATTTCGAGCCAAATCCAGCCTCAGGCTCAGGAGTAGCTTTAAGAGCCACTCTTTTTTCCTTCTCAGGTGTCTTTTCCTCACTCACGTCCTCACTGGCAATATCCTTCGTCTTGCTCTTATCGAGGTCGAATTCCAGAGCCTTTAACTCTGAGAAGAGGTGAGAGTAAGGAACGTTTGTGAGATCCTGAGTGTTCTTTAACAAGATCACTCATGTGTCCCATCTTTCAGGGAGACAGTTCAAGATAATAGACGACACCTCCCTCTTGGGAAACTCCTTCCCAAGGGTTGCTAGCTCGTTCATCATCTTAATGAACCGAGCTTCCATCTGATCGATGGTTTCTTCTTCCAACATCTGAAATGCCTCAAACATCCTAATAGCAAGATCACGCTTGTTCTCCTTGCTCTTCTCTGAGCCCTCGCTCATCTTCTTTAGGGCCTCCCAGATTGCCTTTGCAGTCTTAAGGTGCATGAGCCTGACCGAGTTCTCATAAGAAACGGTGTGGAATATAATGTTCTTCTCAACATTATCCAGTCCGATTTGCTTAATCTGGTCAGATGTAAGCGCGGACCTCTCCACTGGCTCCTGACCTGCTACTGGAATTGGGACTCCTCCATGCACTGGCCACGTCCGGGCTCGATCAGTCATGAACTCAAGGACCATTCTCGATCACCTTGTACATCTGATCATGGATGGAGTAGAGATGTGCCAGAACCCTGAATTTCCAATAATCATAATTGTCAATAGAGAAATCAGGAAGACTGCCTTTAAGACGCTTAGAATCGGATGCCATGAATGCAAGTTTTCAGAAATAGATCTTTTCAGTTGACATCTAAAGGTTTCTCCTCAGAAACTGTTGGTAAACAAAGTAAGAGGTCTTTTGAACCACTGCTCTGATACCACTTGTTGGTCCCCGAAATGAGTATGATCAGTGTATGGGGGGGAATACACTGATGTCAGATTTTCCCGAAATCTCAGGAAAATGCTCTTTCAGACTTAGTCAGGAAGCTCCTGATGTGTTCAGTCTACTGATGGTACTCAAGGGCAGCAGGGACGAATCAGCACTGAACCAGATAGGCTAAGTCAGAGTTGTGCTCTCAGAAGCTCAGTAGAGATAACATTCCTACTGACCGCTCGGAAGCTAGTCAGTTGGGCTACTATCTCAGTAAGCTCAGTTTAGTGCGGAATGTGAGCCCTTAAGTTTCTACTCATTTTAGTTCCTGAAAACTTATCAATTTGCTTAGTGAAAACGTGGTTAAGGCTGGTGCACAGTTTGAAGGTCAGGATGACAAAGTCAGTCCTGATGGTTTTCCAAAACAATGCAAGTATGCTTCAGTTTAATATGTATGACAATATGATCCTGAGGAAATAGTAAATCAGCACACAAGGGTCTTTTTAATGTTGTTCGGAGATAACCAACTCCTACGTCCATGACCTGATTGAACAGGAAGCTATCCTCAAAATACTGAGGATAGGTACTTGGGTTTTACGTGTCAAGGGACACGAATAGCCAACTTCCTCTCTAAGGAACTGACCCCTGGGTGGTTTTACAAGTCCCAGTCCTTCCTACCAACCAACTCACAATCTGAGGGGTTTAGTATTTATGTTTCCAACTATTGTGTATTGATCCCTCTAACAAATCAGTTCTAAGGATGGGATCAATACTCTAAGCAAAATACAGAAGAGATTCCTACTACAACACTAGGGAAATTTAAAGTT
>JAPKLY010000654.1:45641-63268 GCA_026898435.1 Prunella vulgaris | reverse complement strand
ATCGAGGGGTTTTGGGATCTAATCAAAACACTCAGATTGTCCCAACATTGCTATTTATACAATCGTTGTCTATATCCTAGACCTAAGCAACCTTCTGGGCGAGCTCCAAGGTCTTGCGTCGTTTTAGAGCAATGTAGAGATGGATTTTGGCTTGGTCACCTGAGGTACGGGCGAGCTAACCTTCAAAGGGCGAGCTTGCATGCGAGCTTCTCTCTCTCAGGTTTGATTGGTTATTTGGCTTGGGTCACCGGGCATCTGGGTGAGCTTCTTACCTCTCTTGGTGAGCTACCCCATGTTGACTCTGGTCAAAGCTGGTGATGCGTCATCTAAGCATGTCGGCGACCTTCTTAGCCTTGGCTAATTAGTCTCATGATTAACCTTGAGTAGTTCGCCTATCAACAGATATCCATAATGTTCAACCTAAAAAGCCTACACCTGCTGAGAAACAGATGAATCTTGAGGAAACTGATTCAGAAATGAACATGATTTTGAATCAAGACATTTTTTAGAAGAGAAAGAGCTCGAAGAAAAGGAAAAGTAAAACTATTATGCAGGATGATGCTAATACTGCTCCCAAAAATGTTGGCTCACTGATGGCAACATCTAGTCATGAAGCAGCTGATGAGGAGGAGCATTCTGAACAACACTCTGAGAAAAATTTAGGTACACCCTCTCAATTCGATAAGGATAAGGTATCTTCTAACCATTATGAATTTGAAAGTGATGAAGATAGGGAGTATTTTAATATGTCAAGTGCTAAGTATAAAGAGATAAGGACTAGATCACTGATTTCGGAAAAAATATTATGGTTTCTAATTTTGAGAGAGTTAATATAGTGAGATATCTTGAAGATAGGTCTTTCCTGCATACTATTCAATTTTCTAAGCCCTTTTATGTTGAGTGGATTTATGAATTTTATGTCAATCTAAAAGAGCAGACTGGTGGAGAGAATTCTAGACACTGTTGTAATGCTTGGTTTAGAAATTCCAAGATCATGATCACTCCTAGGATCATAAATGGAATATTGAGAACAAAAAATTATTTTCAGCCTATTGTAGATGATCTTAATGAGGTGATATCTATCCTTACTGGTGGTCATGTCATAAGATCAGTAAATAGAATAAATGCTTCCAAGTTAACAAGCCTTTATTCTATTATACACAAGCTTGTTGTCTATAATTTGTTTTCTTCCACCAACACTACCATCCTTGCCAAAGAGCAAGCTATTCCTTTATACAAAATCTGTCTAAATTAATTTGATTTAGGTCAGAACATTTTTTAAATTTGATGAGCTATACTGGGGATATTTCTGGAAAAGGTTTTCTACCATACCTTTGTCTTGTTGCACAAATTTTGGAGGATAAAGAGTTTGAGAGAGAAGAAGATGAAACTGTCAGTAGTTTTGAAGCTAGTTTTAGAATATCGAACACCCAGCTCATTGGTCCAAGAGTTATTGATCTGCCTTTACCTGGAAATGAACCCGGAGAGACTTCAGACCTAGTTGTTGCACAAACTCTTGCTCCCAATATTACTGATAATGTTGGCAACTTTAATGCCAATATATCTCTTTGAGGAACTGCTCACTCTTTTCAACTTACCTTTCACAATTATAACTACTCAATTTTTTTCTTTGCAGACTGCAATTGACAATTTCCTTGCAAATGTGAAGGATCTAAAGATAAGAAAGAAATTTTGGGAGGGTCTGATTTCTACTCCAACAATAGAGTGGGTACTAATGTTATTGATTATGATAGAGGTTCAATAGGAGTTGTTCTTGAGGAGTTGGAAGAAGATCCTATAATGGAGAGTGTTGTTGTTCAAGATGCTGTTGGTAATGCTGCAGAAGATGTTGTTGTACCTGAATAAGTTGTTACCAGTGTTGATCCAGTTGATGATGCTATTACAATGAATGAACAAGTTGTTGATCCGATTTAAGAAGTGTCTCATGTTGCTGATGTTGATATAAATTCGGAAGATGTTGTTCCTGATGTTGCCAGTTGATTGGAGCTTATATTAAGGGGGAGATTTCTAAGTATGGGGGAGTTGTTTAGGTCTCTAAAGATGCAGTTGTTGTTCACAGTGTTTTATTCCCCTTACTAACCTTAAAAATTTCTCACTTATGTAAAGACTGTTATAATTCTGCTATTTTTTATGGTTTTAATTGTTGTTAGTTTGAACAATTGTTTAAGCTTTATTGCCTTATTGAATGATTTGGTATAAAGCATGTTGTGTGCTTTATGAACCCCTTTTTTTTAATGATAACTATGTTTGGTCCATAAGCACCTTGTGTTGTGCTTTATGTCTATATCCTATCTTTTGTTTTTACTTTTTTATCTTTGCTCTTGTTAAATGCATATTGGTCCGGTTGAATTGACATCACTTGTGTTAATGTAAATTTTATTGTCTATGAAAATATACTCTAATTTTATCCAACATATATGTTTGAAACAACATCAGTTTATGTTGTAGTAGAAAGACCTAATTGGGGAGATTGCTGGTGTTGACAATATATTGTGACTTGTGTTCCCATCGAGGAAAGTGCAGTTTTGGTCCTACAGGACACGACCTTGTTCATTTTTGGTCCCAAGGTGTGCAAAACTGGTCCCATTCGTATATTTCTGTAGCATTTTTGGTCCCAATATCAAAAAACTAACAGTTCCGTTAATTATGGCACATTTGGTCCTATTGATTATTTAGCACTTTTGGTCCCAAATTACTTTTCTCTCAAATTTCAGATTTCAATCTTAGTTTATGTACTGAATTTGGATTCTAGTTTGACTGAATTATGGTGTTTATGTACTCCTTTATGAATTTGGATTCTAAACTATGTATTTTGGATTATGGTTTTTATTGTGTACTAGTTATTCTCCCGTGCGATGCACGATTATATGTTGATAACATAATATGAGATAAAATATAACATAAATTTAAATTGAATTTATTTTGTTCTCAAACTAATTACTACTTTCGTCCCACAAAAATTTGCATACTTTCCTTTTTAGTTTGTCCCACAAAAATTTGTATATTCCCAAAATAAAAATATTCCTTTAAATCTCCACCCTCAAAATCTCTACTTCACTATCTTCATCCAACACATTCTACTCATTACACTTTTTAAAAACTGTGCCCCAGAAGTACCGCAGACTTTTGGGGGATGGAGGTAGTATTATTTATTAATTTTTTATTAATATATGATTTCTGGAGATAATATATATATATGTGTATATATGTTAGTGTTTCATATTTATTTAATATATATATTTGAATTTTTCTATAAAGTAACAAAATGCTACTCCCTCCGTCTCAACTCATATTTTAGATTTAAATTTTATTTTAGGCTTAGTCTTGTATGCACCAATTACACCGTGCAACTCAAGTTCATTTTTAAAAAGTTACACAAAATATTACTGAAAAGTTACACATGTTATTACTGAAAAGTGAATCCTTAATTGTGTAACTTTTTAGTAATAATTTGTGTAACTTTTCAGTAATAAATTGTGTAACTTTTTATAAATGAACTTGAATTGCACGGTGTAACTGGTGCACAAGACACTTAGTCTTTATTTTATATGTAGAATTTGAATGTGAATTAAAAATTAAAAAAAGATGTTTAATTTGAATAATAGAAGAGATGTCACGATTGAACACAAAAACTGTTGCATTAAAAGTTTAGGTCGCAACACAATATATGTAGATTGTGACATAGTTTCTTTGATTTGTGGTGTTTGATGGTGAATGAGATTAGGTGTATATATTGCCTAATTTTCCTTCCATATTCAACTCAGCAGGTTTTCCTCCAAACTAAGCTTGAAATCTTAAATTTGAGTGAATAGAAATTTGGAGACCAAAAGTGTCAAATAAAGAATGGGACAAAAAGTGCCACAATTAACGGATGTTAATTTTTTGACGTTGGGACCAAAAATGCTACAAAAATATGCGAATGAGACTAATTTTACACATCTTGGGACCAAAAGCGATCAAGGTCGTGTCCTATGGGACCGAAATTGCATTTTCCTCTGGTCCCATCATTTTTAGCAACATCATAATTTACCTTTTCGAATAACTCAACTCACGATATCTTTATATTGTCATATTTGCCTATGCATGAAAGTTGAAGACTAGAGGAGTTCCAGAACTTTGATACACGTCAAGCGGTTGCAGTTTGAGTAGACAAATACCCCACTAACACAATAGTTACCATCATGGAGGGAAGTTAGGAGAAGTTACTTTAGAGACCTTATTCTCGGCCTTTAGTGGAGTGCAGATGCTGAAAATCACGTCTATAAATAGGGGAGTTATAAGACACTTAAATTTGTGGAATATAACACCAAAAAGCTATCGAGTACTCCACGTATTTAGGATCTAGGAAGTTATATTCTTCTACCAGATGTTAGGTTAATTGTCTAGGAATTTAGCATGACATCATTTTATTGGATTTCTTCTGACTTCCTAGAATATAACAAGTTTCTCATGTTTTAATTGGATTTCTTCTGACTTTCCTAGAATGTAACATCTTTTTATTGGATTTGATCTGACTTTCTCCTGCTGTCAGAATTTAGCATTTCGTTTAGCTAAACATAGATATGATTTTCTTGTTTTGATCTACTTGTTAGGTCTTGTTTGGGTCCCTTACGTGGATCTTTTTTTTATCTATGTAACCTTGGCTTCGAGTTTCTTTTATGAACCTTGTTTGTGTTACTTCTTTGTTAGAGTGAACGTTTCTTGCCATGAGATGTCATAGATTATATTGTATTATCTGTGAAAATTTGGACATTTCTTTGCAAACTTGTGTTTAAGACTTTCGCTATGTGTGTTGTCATTTATGTTTCAAAATTTGAACAATATTTTTATAAGACGTACATACACCTCCTTTCAAGTGTATTGATAAATTTATAACTTTAATTATGTCTATTTCGGGATGTGAATGTTTCTATTGTTAATGAAATTTTCATAATTCGAGTTTACATGTGGCTTTACAACTCGATTTTAGTAACAGTGTCCGAGATTAAGCTTACAGGAATTGTGTATTGCAAATTCTGGAAAGATTTTAGCAGAACTTTGTTACGGCAGCGAAAAACTTGTCTTATTTCTGAAAATTGAGGCCTATTCATAGGCAAAAGCACAAACAGGTGGTGGCAGGGACATTGCCACGCTTCTCAGAGAGCTTACACGTGTCCCTTACATGTCTAATGAGATAATTACAACAGAAAATCGATCAAAAATGGAGAAAACAAGATTCTGGTGATCAGGTACAAAAGCGGCGAGCAGCTAGTTATAAGGCGAGCAGCTGGTTGGGCGAGCAGGTGAGCTGCTCGTCTCTCCTATTAATTGAGTGACCTGCTCGCTACCTATTTTCTATACGGTGGGGAGCAGCTCGTTGGGCGAGCAGCTGAGCTGCTCACCTCCTTTCAATTTGTACTGTTGCATTCCTATTTCTTATCCTTCATGTGATTCTTCTTCTTCTTTGTTGACTTTTCACTTGGTTTAGATGCATCTATACTCCTTTCTTTTGATCTTTTTATTTGGTCAATTCTTTTGGGACACGTAATCCATGATTCCGTTAATTACTTCCTTAAGCACTTAGATCTACTTATTTCATCAACAGTTGCCCCCTAGCTTGATGTTTATTTGAATCATCAGGTGAATAACAATTATCAAGCAATCTGAATTTTTTTAGGGTCCTTCGTTGCTGAAAAGTAATATTGGACTTGATAACCTGCAAAGATTTGGATTATGGATATATTGAAAGACCCACTTGGCCTCATTAAAAACCTAGTCGTTAACCACCCTTGTGGATAAATCGGTCATAGGAAAAAAGAGATACCATGGTACTCTTTCAAATATCCATGTCCAAATGATGTGAAGTATTCAGAACAAGGTTAGCATATGGTGGAGCAGCTGAAATTGGCAATCAGCTGCAAGAATTTAAAGGAGGCGAGCAGGCCTTGGAGTGAGGAGGCGAGCAGCTCATTGGGCGAGAAGCTGAGTTGCTTGCCACATCTGCGGACTTTCCTAGCACGGAATGTGAACAGTCTATGCTTATTTCATGTGCCAGTTTTCAAATTTTTTGAAATTTTGCAATTAAGTCTCTTGCAAATTACAAATAAGGGCCTGCTCTCACCTTATAAATACTCAAACTCGTTCACTTATTCATTTCTTTTGATTATTCTTAACAAATTCCGATTGACTTCTGGCAACCTTCAACAAGCTTCGTTCGTGCGAATCGTTTATAAGGTAGTTCATCCAGTTCCTTTTTTTCTTTTTCTTTCTTCATTCCCATTCTTCAATCGGTTTTGATTGGATTTGATTGAAAATCGAAGTCCTTGAGACTGTTCTTCACTGGAAATTGTCGAGTTTGATTCTTCACCGGAGATCATCGGATTTGAGTTTAGCTTTAGGATTTAATCCCGTTCTCATCTCCGTATTCGATTCTTTATTGAAGTTCACTGGTTTTTGAACCTTTCCACTGGAAAAAATGCCCGACCGTTCCTCTTCTGGCAATACACCGCCATGCAATCTGGAAAAACGGTCGATGGTCGAGTCTCCTCTTCGTGATTTGTGGGATTATAGTGACATAGTTAGAAATACGGGCACTGGAGCCATGGTAATCGGAGTAGAGTCTCAGAATTTGGATTGTGATGTTCGTGAGAGAAGGCGAGCAGCTGAAACGGAGACTGAACGAGCTGCTCGCCTCCAGGATGAAGCTCAAAAGGTTGCTCACCTCTCTTCTGGGTGAGCTGCTCGCCTCTCAGTTGAAGGAGCTGCTCGCCTCCCAGATGAAGGACAACGAGCTGTTCTCCTCCCTTCTTAGGGAGCTGCTCACCGCCAGAGTGAAGGAGCTTCTTGCTACCTTGGGCGAGCAGCTGCAGCTGGTCGCTCCCTTGGAACTCCACAAGGAGCAGCTAACTCTCCTGCTGAGGAGCTGCTTGCCACCCAAAAGAAAGAGTTGCTCGCCCGTCGAGTAAAGGAGCTGCTCGCTCTGGGCGAGTAGGTGCAGCTGTTCGCCGCCAGCTATCCGAAAGGGATTTGCGAGCCACTCGCCGTGAGCAAGCTGCCCGTGGTGGTCATGGTCAAATTTCTCGCTCTCTTCTGGCCAAGAGATGGTTATTTGTGATTGATGAAGAGACCGATGACGAGGAGACTGAGTCTGATGTTCGCTCCGTCTGTCAAGAGGTTTTTGGAATGAGTTTCGAGTCTTCTATGTTCAAAGCTGAGGGTATCAGTATAGTTTGGGAAGTCCAATCAGCTCAAGATCAGACTGTAGATGCTCCCGAGGTGAGTAATCTCCATGAAGGTGATATGGATTCGGACCTTGGCAAAGGATTCGAGCTATGTCTTGAGCTGAGGCAAGTTGATATCTGGAGAGAACTTGCTCAAACTTAACAACCCTCGGAGCAATTGCTTTAACAGACAATACCAGTGGGGGTCGCCCATGAAGAAGACTGGTCAGCTTATATGGAATGATACCGGGACAAGTTTATCAGACCTCGGATTCCTCCAGTTCCATATGTCTAGACAGTTTATGAAGCTTTTCGCCATTGTAGCCTTTTACTGGAGGAGGATTTAGTGACTATCCGGGATGAGTATAGAATTCCTCTTGACATCCACATGTAAGTCCCGCGAGACAATGAGTGAGCTGACAGGCCCCCACCGGGTTGAACAGTGCCAAACCTAGACGTTCTTGAGGCCGGATTTCCTCTTCCTCTGCATTAGGCTAATTTTTTATGGATGTAAATCTGGCGATCACTCAGATCACGCCAAACGGATGGAGGAATTTGCTGAGTTACTACACATTGTTGGGGTTGGAGGGATATCCCAATCGATTAACAGCTTCCGAGATCCATTATTCGATGATGATCTCCGAGTGTACCGAAGAGGGAAATGGTTACTACTATCTGAAGGCGAGAGCGGGGATTAAGATTGTAGACGGCATCCCCGATAAAGTGAAAAGATGGAAAGAACAATTATTTTTCATCGGTGGAGATTGGCGCACCTCTACATCTTATATCAATGGCAGAAATAGAATTAGGACTCCAGAGGAATATGGGGAACTGAGACGTAAGTATCGTTCTCCATGTGTCATTCGTTTCGAAGTTCACTAATATAATTTTATCTTTTTTGGCAGGTCAGAGACTTCCGAGGTGGGGCCAGAATAGAATCCCAAATCTGTTTATCTACGCCCTTTCCAATGCGTCCTACGGACGTGAGCAGTATCGGACGGTAAAGCATCTAGCACACGAGCATTGCAGACGCACAGCTTGGTTGATGACTAACCCACATCATCTCGCGGCTCAAGCTCCACCTCCAGAGGGTAAGCACGTGATCATTGTGAATTTTTTCCATTCTTGATCCACATGTCTTCACAAATTTTATTCTTCTCTTTTGTGTAGATCAAGGAGTTACCATTGCCATTCCCCTAGCATTCAACGCTTTTTGCACTAAAGTAATGGATCTCGGTACTGGTTTGAATTAGCGCAAGATGGATCCGCCATCCACAATGGTGGTACTGCGGAAGAAGAGAGGAGCTCAACTTCCTGCGCCACCGGTGCCTGCAACTGTTCCCGCCACTCCGGCTGTACAAAAACTGGCTCGAAAGAGTCTGCCTAAAAAGTTAAAGCAGCCGAGGAAATATGGTGGCGCTTCCGCTGATGCCGAGGACGAGGTCGGGCGGACGAAGAAGAAAAGCAAAACTAGACCAACTGGGGGGTCTAGCTGGCCCGCTTTGGCTCCCCGATCTGCTGATCCTCGTGGTTCACCTCCTTCATCACCACGTGAACCTAGTTTTTACCAAGATGACACGTATTTCGGATGGGATTACGATCGGAAGGAAACATAAGTGTTTGTCTTTTCTTATAATCTCGTATTTATTCGAATAACTCGTCTTTTGATTATGTGATCTTTGTTTCTTTCAGATATCACCTGGGAGATCACCCTTTTCGCTATGATATCCTTCATCGGGCTGCCTGCTCCCGAGTCCCAGGGTACTTCGGGGATATCAAAGACGGTGAAGTGCAAAGGGCCTCTGAGTTCGTCTTGGAGTGCGACGAATGACAAGGCCATTCATCAGCAGACGATTAGTGACAACCTACTCCTTGGTGGCATGTTTGCCAGCTCCACTGCTATCATTTTTCAGCGAGCAATTGATCAGGCAGTGGAGGTTGGTAGGACGAATCGCCAACTCCGTGAAGCAAATGAGTAGAAGGAGAAGGCGCTTCAGGCGAAAGAGGAGGAGCTGAAGCAGGTGACCCTCAAGATTAAGAGTACGTTGGACGCTGAGAAGTCTGCTCTCGAGAGTTGCCGCAACTCCAATATACTAACAGAAATCTCGAGGAGCAGCTATGGAAGGTATCACACGTCTCAAGGCTGAAAGAGCCCAAGAGCGCCAAGAGTACACAGACTCCGCTGAGCGGGTTCTTCCGTTAGAGAGGGAGAAAGCTAAGCTTCAGCTCGAGGTGGATTGCCTGTATACCGAGGATGATTTGTCGGAGTAGGTGCGTGATGCGTCCAACTTTGGATATATCTGTTCCTACAGCGAGTGTATCCAAGTTGTTCATCTGGCAGAAAAAAGAGGCTTGAAAATCTCTAACATTATAAAAAGAGATTTTCTGGAAAATGTTAGGGCTCCCAACCCCTCCCTTTGGCTGATCTGACTAAGTTTGGAATTAATATGGGGGTCCTCGGGGACGAATACACAATAATCTCCCCTCTGATGCGGTCTTTAGAACCAGCTCCTTCAGATACCGCCGCCGTCAATCTCATCGCCGAAGCTCTTGTGTCTACTCTGGGAGTTGCTGATGCTACTGAAGCCCCTACTGAAGAGGGTCACCAGGAGAACGAACTTGAGGTCGCCATGTCGTATATCCAGACTCCTGGTGATCAGACGACACCTCCCGGGGCTCAGACTTCTTATGCAGCTGATGCTGATACTACTGCTGCGGAGTGGGACTTCTTTTGTTTGCCTGGTGTCTTAACTGTTTTAGGCACCAGTTTTGCTTCCTTTTTTACTACTTTTCTCTGTTCTTTAATGTAGGATGTTTTTTATGTTTATGTCTTGTTGTTATCGAACTTATTCAAGGAATGAAATGCAATTTATGTCTATCTGTTCATGTTGCTCGTTGTTTAATGGTGCTTTCCTCGTATCGTTTTCCTTTTTCAACGTTTATGAATAGCTTTTTCAGCTGTAACGAGTAGGGTCACTCTTACGTAGGGTGCTTTCCTGGGAGAGTTTATTACGTGATCCTTTGGAGCATTTAGTACATTGTCCCGGCCCATAAAAAGTGGGATTTTGTGGTCGTTATGCTCGATTCTTGTTTGGGATGTGTCAGGTGTCTAGTACAGTAACATATCCTCTCAAGAAGTGCATATTTTATGATGCTTTGCTCTTGTTTGGGACATGTCCTATTTTTTATACCGTTATGTCTCTACAAGGAGCACAATTCATGACCAGTTGTAGCCATGTTTCAAGAAACTTCATTTAGACTGCAACTTTTTCTAAAAAAGTTGTCTATAACATTTCATTCTTGGTTGACGTAACAAAATGTACATGGTAAATCCCTTATTGATAGAATTTTTTCAAATGAGCACCATTCCATGTATACGAGGAAGGTACTCCATCAAGGTCTTCCAAATCGCAAGTTCCATTTTACCAACTTCACGAGACACGAAATGGTCCTTCCCATCCAGGCCTAAAGGTTCCAGGTGGAGTGGATAGGATTTTTCGCAACACCAGATCTCCTTCTTGGAAACTTCTCTTTCGAACTTACGAATTGTAATGTCGGGCAGCGTATTGTTTGTATGTTGCGTTGCGTGGTTCTGCAGCGACTCATCTTTCTTCAAGGAAGTCTTTCTCGATTGCTATGGCTTCATCATTTTCTTCCTTGTCGTACATACAAACACGCCATGTGGGATTCTGCAGTTCAACTGGTACCATTGCTTCGGTTTCGTACGCCATTGAGAATGGGGTTTCCACTGTACTTGTTCTGAATGACGTTCGGTATGACCACAACACTTCCGGGAGTTCTTTTGACCAACTTCCTTTCTTTTTCGTCAAACGGAGCTTCAATGTTCGCTTGATGATTTTGTTAATAGCTTCAACCTGGCCGTTTGATTGCGGATGATAGGGTGTCGAGTAATACTTTTTAATTCCCCAAGTATCACAAAATCTCGGATCATTTTTCCATCAAATTGTGGCCCATTGTCCGTCACTATTGATCGAGGTATGCCGAATCTACAGATCAAGTTCTTCCAGATAAAATTGATCATTTTTTCTTACATTACCATTACAACCGATTTGGCTTCCGCCCATTTGGTATAATAATCCACTGCAACTACCGCAAATCTCACATTTCCTTTACCTTGTGGGAATGGTCCGATGATGTCGATGCCCCATTTAGCGAATGCCCATGGGCTATACACCGCCTTCATCTCTTGTGGAGGAATGTTTATGCTAGGAGCGAACATTTAACATTTGTGATATTTCTTCGCAAATGAAATTGCTTCTTCTTTCAGTGTTGGCCAGTAGTACCCTTGCCTCATGGTTTTGTGTGCTAATGCTCGCCCTGCAGCATGGCTTCCTCATATACCTTCGTGGATTTCTTCGAGAATTTCCAATCCCAGCTTCTGCGATACACATTTGAGTAGGGGTGATGAAAATCCTCTCTTTTATAGTTGGCCCTCATCATCACATAATGAGCTACCTATTTAACCAGTCGAACTGCTGCCCATGAGTCTTCGGGCTGCTCTCCCATAGTCAAGTATTTTACAAGACTTGTTCTCCAGACGTCATCTTCCTCGTCCACCTTCTACCCCTCATTTAATGTTTGATTCATTTTATAATCAAAGGTTGAAGGATTATCGAGCTTGGTGATGACAACTTCCGAAATCTCTGTTGCCCCCTGGCTTGATGCTAGTCTGGCCAGAGCGTCGGCTTGTGTGTTTTCAAGTCAATGTATCTGTTCGATATAGACTTGTTGAAACATAGCTATCAGATGAGCTACTATTTTCTGATATAGTATCATCTGTTCATCTTTAGCTTCGAATTCTCCTCGGACTTGTGACACTATCAGTTGTGAGTCGCCAAAGATTTGTAATCTTCTGACTCCAATGGCCAACGCAAGTCTTAGCCCAAAAATTAGTACTTCGTACTCCGCTTCATTGTTTGTTTCTAGGAAAGGGAATTGGATTGCTGATGTGAAAACTTATCGGACAGGGCTTATTAGTACCACTCCTGCCCCCGATGTCGTGTTTGTTGATGAACCGTCTACATACAAGTATCATGGTTGTTCACAATCCCTTGTCAAGTTTGATGGATAAGTGAGCTCCACAATGAAATCTGCCAGAGCTTGTCCTTTAATTGATGTCCCTGTTGCGTATATGATGCTGATTTGGCTAATTTAAAGTGACCATTTCAGCAATCTTCCCGCTGTATCTGGGCGATGGAGAATTTATCTCAACAGGAATGTAGTGAGTACTTCTATTTGATGGCCATAGAAGTACGGCCGCAACTTCCTCGTGCTCATGACCAAGGCATACGCTAGTTTCTCGGTTGGAGAATACCTTATTTCTGTCTCATGTAGAGCTTGGCTTACATAGTAGATTGGGGAAAGGGACTTCTCTTCCGCACGCAGAAGTACTGAACTTATTGCTACCTCTGATTTTGTGAGGTAGAGGTACAGTTTCTCGCCTAGCACTGGCTTGGATAGAATTTGTGGGTTGCTCAGATACACTTTGATTTGATCAAATGCTCTCTGGCAATCACTTGTCCACACGAAATCTTCCTTCTTCCTCTTCATGGCCTTGAAGAACGGTCGGCATTTATCTCCAGAACGTTAGATAAAGCGATTTAGTGCCGCCAGACATCCCGTTAGACGTTGAATCTTTCGGACTTAATCAGGTGGCTTCATATCTATAATGGCTTTAACTTTTGACGGATTCACCTCAATTCCGCGCTGACTCACTAAATGTCCCAAGAACTTTCCCGAATAAATTCCAAAACTACTTTTCTTTTGGGTTAAGTTTCATGTTGTAGGCGCGGAGTATTTCAAATGTCTGAGCAAGATGTTCAAGATGATCTTTTTTGCGTAAAATTTTACGACGTTGTCATCCACGTAAACTTCGATTGAGTGGCTGATATACTCGTCGAACATCTTGTTCACCAATCCCTTATAGGTGGCTCCAGCATTAATTAAGCCAAACGACATTCTATCCCAACAATACAATTTTTTATTGGTATAGAAAGCAGTGTGTTTCTGATCGTCTGGATGTAGAGCGATCTGGTGATATCCCGTAAAAGTGTCCATGAATGTCATTAATTCATGTCTAGCGGTGTTATCCACAAGGTGATCTATGTGGGGAAGCGGAAAATTGTCCTTGGGACAAGCTGCATCAAATCAGTGAAGTCAATACAAAGTCTCCATGTTGTTGGGTTTACGAACAAGGACAGAATTAGCAACCCATTACGGGCACAATGCTTCATGTATCAACTTGTTATCCAACAACGTTTTGACTTCCACTGTCAGAGCCTCGTACTTTTCCGGGCCAAACTTCTGTCTCTTTTATCGAATTGGCTGTTGAGTTGGATGGATGTTGAGTCGATGACAGGCGTATTCTGTCGGAATTTATGTCATGTCTGAATGGGACCATGCAAAAACATCCAAGTTGTTCTTCAAAAATTCAACAACCCTTGACCGGTATGGCTCTGGTAATTCGGATCCGATGAGAAGTTTGAGATCCTCTTGGTTCGGATAAGCTTTAACGGTCGTCAATTCTTCCATTGGTGTGGCACGTTTTCGTTTTTCCTTCCATCTTGGATAAAAAATAGGCCCATCGACGTTGTTCTGCCTTCTTCTGCCTCTTCGACGGGGGCGGCCTCCCATCTGTACAACCGCCTGCATGGCCCACCTCAGGTTCAATTACCAAAATTTCTCTCACCGGTCCCGGCTAAGGAGGTGGAGCACGACGCTCTCGCCGGTTTCTCTGGTCTGTCCTTCCTTCATCTTCACTAATTTCACCTTCCGCCCATTCCTTGGGCTCCCATGGTCTCTTCCCTGGGGCTTTGTTCACAAACTCAGACAATTTTCCCTCTTCATAGAACTTCCACAACTGCCTTAACAAGTCTTTGCATTGGCTCGCGAAAAGTCCCATTGTCTTATGATAAGCACAGTATTTGCCCGAGTTTATCTTCCTCGGATCCACCTTGATCTTCCTTGGAGGTTTCAATATTCCCTTTCCATTGACCACGTTTTATACTTGGTCAGTGGACACAGTCAGGACTTCGTTGAGCTTTTCTGTGAGATCGCCTCCATCAGCAAAAGATTTTAAATTCCTTGTGGTTCTGTAACCTCTCCCACCTCTCCTGGCTGTCGCCTTCGGAGCTTCCTTCTTCTCTCGCAGTGACTTCCTCAATGCCTCCTGCATTGCCACAAATATTCTGGCTTTGCTCCGGAATTTCGCATAGGTTTTTGGGCACACGAGGTCCATTTTCCTTCCACAAATTGGATCCTCTCTTCAATCTTGCCATTGCGGCAATCACCTTCGTGTCTTCACTCACTGGCCCTCCTTCAAGTAAATCTTGTCGAATCATTCGAGGAATTGCTGGTCTGATTCCTCTGCCTCCTACAGAATGTTCGTCAGTCAGTGCTTCTGAGTGAAGCATGATGCCGCTCCAAAAAAATGTGACAAAAATTCCCGACTTAGCTATGTGAATGAAGTTATCGATGAGGGGGGCATCGCTGTAAACCACCGATGGGCGTGATCTCCAAGAGTAAGGGGAAAATTTCTGTATTGGGTAGCATCAGATGCTCCCACTGAGATCATGTAGTCTGTGTACTTGGAGATGTGCACCTTCGGATCAGAACTTCCTTCGTACAGGTTTGTTGCTGGGTATTGGATCTTTAGCTGTATCGGTGCCGAAAGAATTGATGGCGACAGTGGTGACAATGGGATTTGTAGAGTTGAATCTCCCTCCGACCACAGAGACATCTTGGCATGTAGGTCTTCAATAGCCTTCTTCATGGACAGTAAGATTCCATCCGAAGTCTCAGCTCGAGGATGTGGTGGCCGTTCCTCTCGCTTAGACCAAGTGGAGCCGGACACTCTATCGCTCTGGTGGTACTTCGTAGGATCTTGGTGGCTTTTTGAACACCTTCAAGACCCAACCTTTCCATTGATGGCCAATGCAGCCGTTCACGAACTGACGGTTGTTTTCCATGATCTGCTTCTTGCATTCGACTTTGAGGACGAGAAGTCGACACGGGTTGACCATGTGACTTGTAATCTTGTCGCTCCGCCAGTCTACTTTGTGGGGTGCTATGACTAGATTCATCCACCATACTCCACATTTGCCTTCCCTGTGGACCCAAATGATCTGTTATTTTCTACTTTCCTCGATCTTGTCGTCTTCTCCTTTACTCAGTGTCAGCTTCAATCTCTGGTTAGCGTTGAACAGTTCGTTCACGAACTGGTTCAGGCTCAGAACGCACCTCAGATAGACCTGTTGCTTTGTTGTTGTTATTGTAGTAATACCTTAAAGAGGACCGTCATGCGAGATATATCTTCGGGACTTTACCAGAACAGAAGAAATTCAGAGTCTTTGCATATAGTTCTGGCCCACCTAGGTAGCTGGAACTGCAGTATGCTCCAACTGTTGTCTGTTTATTGCTACACCCTGAACTGCTGTTGATTGTTCAGGTGTTGGTCCTCTTTGGTTCTGATGGTTATTATTCCTTCCATGAGACGTCACCCAAGGCTGAGATACTTCCCGAGACATTTTACGCAATGTCAGCTGCTTTACGGTGAACAAGTGAGCAGGTGAATAAATGGGTGAGCAGGTGCGAGCAGGTAGTGTAATTTCTTACTGAGGAGGTGAATAGCTAAGCTTCCTTCAAGCGAGAAGCTCCAAGGATTTCTTCAGGCAAACCGGCGAGCAGGTCTCACAATTTTTCCAGAATCCAAATTTTTGCAGTTTCCATTCTATTAACTTGAAGAATCCACCAAACGGAGGTTCGAGCCTTCCACTAGCGCCGAACAGTTAACGAAATATTCATAATTCGAGTTTACATGTGGCTTTTCAGCTCGATTTCACTAACAGTGTACGAAATTAAGCTTACTAGAATTGCGTATTGTAAATTCATGAAAGATTTTAATAGAACTTCGTTAAGGCAGCAAAAAACTTGTCTTATTTCTTAAAAACGAGGGCTATTTATAGGCAAAATCACAAGCAAGTGGTGGCAGGGACATTGCCACGCTTCTCAAAGAGTTTACACGTGTCCCTTACGTGTCTAATGAGATAATTACAACAGAAAATCGACCAAAAATAGAGAAAACAAGATTCTGGTGATCGGGTACAAATGCGGCGAGCAGGTGAGCTGCTCGCTTCTCCCATAAATTGAATGACCTGCTCGCCACCTATTTGCTATAGGGTGGCGAGCAGCTGAGCTGCTCGCCTCCTTTCAATTTGTACTGTTGCATTCCTATTTCTTGTCCTTCATGGGATTCTTCTTCTTCTTTGTTGATTTTTCACTTGATTTAGCTGCATCTACGCTCCCTTCTTGTGATCTTTTTGTATTTGGTCAATTCTTTTGGGACACGTCATCTGGGATTGCGTTAATTACTTCCTTAAGCACTTGGATCAACTTATTTCATCAACATCTATCAATGAATTTCTTTTATCTCAACTAAATAGTTGATTTTGTTAGATTATATATTGAATTATATGTATTGCAACGAAGATTAAATATGTACGATTTGATATTTAGGTGAAGTTTTGATTAATTAATTTGAATTAAATAGTAATCAATTTAATCGAATGAGGGTTTGATTGTTAGATTTCCCGTCATTAGTCATTAGATAGTAGATACTAAGAGCTCGTCTAGGTGCTTCATGAAAAAGAATAGGCATTAGTAATCTTATTAAATTATTTAGTTATTCACGATCTTATAAAAATATGAGATTTAACCATGTGTTAGTTATTTCACGTATTCATATAGATCTTAAAAGGAATTGGACTATAAACAATAGTGTTATCGCTCTTAGCTAGAAAGAAGCATTGATAAGTTGTAAATTTATCACCTTAAAAGGAATTGGACTATAAACAATAGGCTTTTGTTAGTACACACGGTAATGAATTATATACTGAAAACCTCGAAACATCACACTCTAGCACCTTATTATAAAGTGAGCAACACTTGTGAACAAATTTCTACCGTAGAAATATTCATTTTTAAAAAATTAGCGGATTTAAATCGGGTCGGGTCAGATTTGGACTTTTTTTTTTCCAAAATTCGCGCAATTTGTAGTTCCAGATTTTTCACTCCCAGGTATATTACAATTTGGGCAAATGCGTGTTACAATTAGGCAAAATCTGTGTTACAAATTCTTAAAAAATAATTTTTTTGTACTTTTCAAGTAACTATAAAAAAAAATATGTATTTCTGCAAGTATAAATATGTGTTACTTAATTTATTTTTTATTCTCTTTGTTGATTTATGTTAATAATATGTTTTTTCGCTCCCAGGTATGTTACAATTTGAGCAAAGACATGTTACAATTAGACAAAATCTGTGTTACAAATTCTTAAAAAAATAATTTTTTGTACTTTTCAAGTAACTATAAAGAAAATATGTATTTCT
>JAPKLY010000654.1:33091-45631 GCA_026898435.1 Prunella vulgaris | reverse complement strand
AATATGTATTTCTGCAAGTATAAATATGTGTTACTTAATTTATTTTTAATTCTCTTTGTTGATTTATATTAATAATATGTTATTCATGTACTTAATACATCATTTAATACCTTATATATGTTATATAAAATACAATATATATTTTTATAAGGATAAATAAATGTTTGTGCATACAGTAACACACATTTGATCTTGCAGTAACACACATTTACTCTAACTGTAACACACATTTACTCTAATTGTAACATACATTTGCAGTAACACACATTTACTCTAATTGTAACACACATTTACTCTAGATGTAACACACATTTGCAGTAACACAAATTTACTCCAATTGTAACATAAATTTGCAGTAATACATATTTACTCTAATTGTAACATATATTTGTTACTCAATTTGTGTTATTATATGAGCATATATGTGTTACTATAGGATAAAATGTATTTTTATTAAGAATAAATATGTGTTACACATACAATGTAACATATACATGTGTTACATTGCATGAAAAATATTTACTTCTACAAAAATAAATGAATATGTGTAGAAAACAACATTTAATCTAGTTGTAACACACGTTTTGCTTTAAAGTAACATGCATTTGCCCCAATTGTAACATACCTGGGAGCGAAATCACAAGCTGCGCGAATTTTGGAAAAAAATACTCAAATTCGACCCGACCCGGTTTAGACCCGCGAATTTTCAAAATGGAATTTGTATATAAGTGTTTGTCTTATAAAGTTGAGGCACACTCATGTGAAATATATCATATTAAAAATTTGCGGATCCTTAACCGGGTCGGGTTGAATTTGGTCTTTTTTTTTTAAAAAAAAATCGCAACTATGATTCCAGATTTTTTCGCTCCCATGTATGTTACAATTTGGCCAAATGCATGTTACTAATAGGCAAAATGTGTGTTACAATTAGAATAAATGTTGTTTTCTCTAAATATATTCATTTATTTTTGTAGAAATAACATTTTTTCATACAATCTAATAAAGAATATGTGTTAATATAAAAATATATTATTTTTTTCATAAATATTTATGAGAATATAATATATTTTCTTATAGTAACACACATTTTGCTTTTATGTTATATGAAAAATTATTTATTATATAAAAATAAATGAATATATATATATAAAGAACAACATTTCATAAGATTGTAACACACATTTGCTCTAATAGTAACACACATTTGCTCCCCAATTTGTGTTACAATATGGGTAAATGTGTGTTACAATATGGGCAAATATGTGTTACTATAAAAGAAAATGTATTTTTATAAGAATAAGTATGTGTTTTTTAATTTAATCATCATTCTTTTAAATTTAGGTATATTGATTCATATATTAATACATTTTTTCCTATTTTATATGTGTTATTATATAAAAAATAATAATTTCTATACAAATAAATAAATATTTATGAAAAATCAATATATTTTCTTATAGTAACACACATGATTTTTCTCTTATATTATGTTAAAAACAATTTATTTTATAAAAGCAAATGAACAAATACAAAATAACAACTTTTTATAAGATTGTAACACACATTTGCTCTAATAGTAACATATATTTGCTCCTCAATTTGTGTTACTATATAGGCAAATGTGTGTTACAATATAGGCAAATACGTGTTACTGACGCTGCTAATTTGGTGCGAGTTAGAGTGACGATCATGCTTTTGATAGTGAATGTCCCGCATAAGTGGAAGTGGTTGGAACGGTTTCCTATTCCTATCGAGCAGCTGAGCCAGTGAGAGCAGTCGAATCAGTCTAGTCCTTCTTGGTTTCATCATCGGAAATTGCAAGATTGGGTCGAGCGGCAAGTCAACTTGGTGCTGTCAAGGCGGTTGAGAAGTCTCGTAACGGAATGGCTAGAAAGAGAAGGGCTCTTTTATCTTCTTTTCCGGGCGATGAATCCATCTTTTTTCCTTCAAGTTTAGTGAAAAACTCTCCTCGACGAATTTGTAGAGATGCTAGCGTGCCTCCTGCCAATGGGAATGACTTAGATAACGACGATCCCTTTCTTAGTGATGGAACACAAGTATCAGTGCCCACGTCGATGCCTTTCTGTTACTACGCTAGTAGGTCGCCACCCAAACGCTATAGGTAGGTCCTGGTTGGTCGAAGCCGTACAACTCTTCATTCCAAGTAAAAAAGAACGTCGTAAACTTGGCCGTAAATAGGAAGGCCGGCGATTTTCTTCAGGTCCCACAAGGTTTTTTTCTTCAAATGTAGGGTATTCGTCACCCAGCTCCACTACTCACAAGCGCCCCTATCCATGTTTGCGTCCATGTGGTAATATGTCGAGTTAGAGCACGGATTTCAATTGTTCTCTTACAGTTCGGTAAAAAAGAAAGGACCTTCCAATATTCATTGCCTCTAGTTCCGACTTAAGAGTTAGACTAGGCGATATATTCTTTCTTGCGCAAAGCCCCTCTTCTGATCTTGATAGCACTGGAACTACTTGACCTTCACTTACCAAAGCGGGACAAGAAAGCAGGAGTTTCAAACTAAGTTCAAAGGTTGGATTGCCTTCTCCTCGGTACTCTCTCTTTAGTAAGGTCCTCACGAACCGACTTCCCAGAACGTCGAACTTCTTCCAATCCTCTCCGCTGGGGCTAAGGTTGTCCAAGCTCTACTTTATGCTAGTACTTTCTCTATCGGTGAAGTTGGAATAACCCATCAATGCCATAGAAGACCTTAGGCCCGCTCCTCTTCCCCAAACCAAAGAAGAAGGAAGTGCAGCTAGGCAGGGAAGAAGGAGTTGAAGTGAGTCCTAATAAGAAAAGGAGGCTAAGAGAGACCAAAACAGCTACCCACGACCCAAGGGCAACGATGCGAGACCGGGTCACGCGAGAGCAGAATCCGAATCAGACTTTAAGATAGATGTAACTAACTTGCTTTCCTTCCTTACCTTCGGTTCGTAATAGCTGTTGTGGTTTCATGAACCTTCTAAACCTCAATTACATTGACCCTTGCTTCTTTCATTTACAAAACAAAGGGCTTATCCGAAAGTCCAGTATCTTATTTTGTATCTATTTAGTAGTCAGTGAAGAAGACTGATTTATTTATACAGAGAGATCCAAAAGAGATCTTGTACAGCATATCTCCATACTGATCGATATACGGCTATAAAAATCTCTTTTATGCTAGTACATTACGCTATTGTAGGTCAATTCAATGGGGAATCGGAGGGTGGAGTGTCATACACCACATACATACTCGAGGACAATTCTCTTTTTCACATGTGAAATCGTCCCAGGAGGCATCCCAGTGTACTTCGATGGAAGGGCGATTGGCTTGAACGAGTAAGGAATGCCACTGAGGGATTTCGGCAAAACTGTGTTGAAGAACTATTCTCCGATCTTTGAATTATCTGCTTCCTCATGCATCATATCATGAAAAATAGCAGTCATAGCATGTTGATAAGTAGCACCAGCATTCTTTAAACCAAAAGGCATCACTGTGTAATATAAGTTACCTATCTGAGTTCTGAAGGCATGTAGCATCCACAGGGTTCATCTTTATTTGGTTGTAGCCGCTATACCCATCCATGAATGAGAACATCTCATGCCCAGCTGTAGCGTCTATGAGCAAATCCATGTTTGGCAACAAAGGGAAGTCATCTTTCGGACTGATATAAGTCTAAAAAATCAACACAGCGGCGGATTTGCCCATGGGGTCCTTACGCTTAGTAATTTTTAAGCTTGAAGGGATAGAGTTTGTTCTTAGCATCGAAGCCTGAAAGCATAAGGCCAGGAAGGCCGGAAAAACCGACTTCGCTCATCAAGTCAAGCTGAAAAACGTGCGTACTCCCGCTCAAAAGCCATATCGCGCTCTTCGGTCCGAAAGAATTGGTATTCTCTTAAGAAAGCTCATCGTACCTGCCAGTACGGTATGGATAAAGTCCACCTCACTTAGGATATTTGTCAGGAGATGGGAAATCATCCGGCGATTGCATTTATAAAGTAGGTTCAGTAGAGCTCTGCTTGTCAGCAATTATGACTACTTCCACCTGGACCTTCACTTCAAGTCAGCAAAGCCTAGCTCGAAGTTGAATCTGCCCGAATAGCACCTGCCCAACAAGGACTTCGATGGGAAAGAGCCGTGGAAACTCAAGAACAAGGTAAGACAGAGTGGTACCAAGTTCGGAAAGAGACCCGGGAAATATACGCTGTCCAAGGCACATAGGTAGGAAGGGACGCCTTAGGCTCGGCCCATCACAAGCTCGTAAGCTTCACATGGCGATTCTTCTGCTATTAGGCTAGCTAGATCTGCATCGCATTATCAGGTCTTTAACCCGGATTTCCTGTCATAAGTCGAGAAGAAGGGTCTTATTCCTGCATCCTTTGCAGCCTATTTTGACTTTGCTTTGAAAGGAATTGGATCTTGCTTTTAGGTCGAGAAGTCAGGCAAGGAGGGCTACTGTGATCCAGTAGTTATGATGAGAAAGCAGAAGGCAAGGGCGGAAGCTAGACCGGATTCCTAGTATTTGTTGTGGCCTGTAAGGTGCAGAATTAGGATGCCGGATCTTCAGCTGCCTGCAAAGATATCCTTGCACTGTTCCAATTTTTAGCATTAGCCGTGATGATCCTTTCTGGCAGGCGGCAAATCCTGTCCTTATTCAATAACTTCTGCACCACCTTCTTAGTAAGACTTGAGTAAGAGACCGCTTCCACCCATTTCGTTAAATAATAAATTGCAAAAATAAGAAAAGCCCATTGGAGGGGGAGATAGGGCCATCCATTCCCCACATAGAGAAGGGCCATGGGGCAACCCTATTTAGTTTTGTTTTGCAAGGGACAAGGGAGCTGTAGGAGCATTGATCTTATCCGCATTCATTTGGCACTTGTGGGCATTTCCTGCATCTGAGGAGTGTTCCATCATGACTTCTTTTAGATATGATTTATCCACTACGGAAGAACCCCATGGATAGCCTCCGAATTGTTCTCCTTTTCTGTTGCCCCTGGAGGATATTCCCGAGTCTTGATATACTGCAACATGTCATGGTACCACGGTCTCCCATCAGGCTCCTCTTCTATATTGAAGCAATAAGCTGGGCTATCTCTTGCTTCAGTTTGCAGCGGTTGCAAGTCAACTCCACAGTCTATCTTAGTCATTGAGGCTAAAGTGGGCAGAGCATCTGCAAACTTCTTTTTCTCACGACTGAATAGCTGGGAGAGAGATTTATGATAAGGGATCAGACCACTCCTGGTGTTCGAACTAGTCATTAATGGTCGGCTAAAAAAGTATCCTTTAGGTATGTGTTGTGAACACTTTCATTTTTCGCCTCTCATCTTCTCTAGAGAAGCAAAACTCTAAGGGATAGAACAGATGGTCCAACTACATAACTTTTTCTTTTTAATTACTTCCATGGTCGTGCCTCGTGGCACGGCAGCACCCGTACTATTGAAATGGTTCGTCAGTAGAGATGTTCCCATAGGTGCCCCTTTTTCCAATGATACTATAATTCCTATTCCTATCCCTTCATTCCCTCTTTTGGTCTATCTACATTCAAGGAAATTCATACGTTCCACAGACAGAGCAAAAAGTAGAGTCTTGGTCAGAGCAAGCCGTCCTATTCTATTACCAGACATAATTGGGAGAAGCTCATCCAAAACTAGAGCTAGAAACACCCTATTTAGTTTCGTTCCCGTTCTTCATTTCCTTCTTCTCGAATCCAAGGGGGACAACTCATATTTAGAATCTTTCTGCGGTGTGCTCGGTTTACTATTCTTTCGTACTTTCTTCGCTTTTCAGCCTGTAGCTTTCCCCGTCCCCCCTTCGTCGTGCGGTGCTTGTGTGGGGGATGCGCCACCAGAAATCGGGCTTGAAGCTCTCACCTTACCAACGAGCCGACAGCTGATGGCTGTTGGTCACGACGACTACCAAAAAGCTCCAATGAAGATGAATATTTCACATGGAGGAGTGTGCATCTTTATGTTGGGTGTTCTTCTGTCGTGCGACCCGGCGGCTTATGTGCGACCTGTGGCCCACGCCTCCTATTTGTTCAGGGCGGGCGGCGTGAACTCTGATTCGATCCGGGTATTAAATCCCGCCGCTGAGATGCTCAGTTGACTCCTTAACCTTGATAGGAAGATGGCTTATTCAATAATTCGTGCATAAGGGTAAGGAACTTTGGATGAACTAATGCGAATGGGTGTAAGCTTCGCTGCTCGGAAACACCCCACCCAGTGCTGACCACACTGAGAGACACGAAAGCGCAGGTAACGCCAGTTGGCGAAGTGGCGTTAGAATAAGTATGTATTTTTTAATTTAATCACGATTTCTTTAAATCTAAGTATATTGATTCATATATTAATAATTTTTTTTACTATTTTACATGTGTTATGATATAAAAAATAATTATTTCTATACAAATAAATAAATATTTATAAAAAAACCAATATGTTTTTTTATAGTAACACACATTATTTTTCTCTTATATTATGTTAAAAACTATTTATTCTATAAAAAAAAGAATATATGCAAAATAACAACTTTTTATAAGATTGTAACACACATTTGCTCTAATAGTAACATATATTTACTCCCCAATTTGTGTTACTTTTTTTTGAGTGGTACAACAAAACCGAAAACAATAAACCCATTGCAGCCCCTGTTTTGTTTCCAACATTAGCGAGTCACTCACGCCAATCCGAAGGCTGTGATGCTCCCCTTACCGTTGTAGCCAGTATGTGTGCCTCCATATTCTAGGACCCAGGTACATAAAAAGGGTCTTTCAGAATGCCCAATTTGTGGTACTATATGGGCAAACATGTGTTACTATAGGATAAAATGTATTTTTTTAAGAACAAATATATTTTTTTTAATTTAATCATCCCTTAAAACTAGATATATTGATTCGTATAATAACACATTTTTTACTATTTTATACTGTGTTAGTATAAAATAAAATAATTATTTATATACAAATAAATATATACTTATGAAAAGGTAATTTTTTTTTCTTATAATAGTACTCCCTCCGTCCCGTAGGAATTTGCACCCTACGGGACGGCACATTTTTTAAGAAAAAATAGTTTTATTTATAATGTAGTGGTATATGAGTAAATATGTGTAAAGGTTTGTGAGTGTGCACGTAAATCAATGTTTACTTTTTAGTAGTGTGCAAATTCCTGCGGGACGTCCAAATAAGGAAAGTGTGCAAATTCCTGCGGGACAGAGGGAGTACACATTTTGTTCTTACATTGAATGAAAAAATATTATTTTTACAAAAACAAGTGCTATACATATGCAAAACACAACATTTTGTCTAATTGTAACACACATTTTGTCTGAAGGTAACATGCATTTGCCTAAAAAGCAACATACCTGGGAGCGAAAAATTTAGAAATTGTGCTTGAGCAAGAATTTGAGAAAATTATCAAAATTTGACCCGACCCGGCCATGGATCCGCAAATTTTATGAATATGGTATGTTTCACATCGTGAAACGTTTCATATAATTTTGTCAAAAAAGTTATGATTGTTTACTTGCTTTCTACATTTAATTTTTTTTCTTACGTTAGAAGTTCCAAAACTAACTTGCTCATTACTATATTTTCTAAAATACAACTTTGGGACTCTACTGCACTCTAAAATCTTTTGAATTCGATAACTACTTAGTAAAAAATTTACGTGTTAGTAGGAAGATATATTTATAAAAACTCTGATCAAGTCACTTACTTCGAGCGACTGATTTAAGATTAATTGTAATTAACTTCCTACAAAGCTCTGCGGTTGTTAATAAAATAGAAGATCAAACTCTAGTTTCCCATGCACAAGGAAAACCATCATTTCAAACTCAAGAATAAACAAGCAGAAAACTGAACAATTCTGCTATAAACAAGATTACATTATAACATATGCATCTTTCAACACAATCACCTTGCATCAAATTGACAAAATCCACAACCTCAGGTTATTATATACAATGATATTGATTATTCTTTGAGATAAAAATATTGATTATAACCTAAACACCCCCATCTTCTACTTGCCTTTACCTCACAACAAGTAAATATCACTCTTACAAATCGAGCTACCTATACACGAGCAGTATATCGACGCAATGTATACATTAACTATACTTATAAATATACCCCTATTAGCTTTGAACTCCAAAAAAGACTTCAGTTTTGGCTCATCATCTCTACTAACCAACCTTTATTTCTTCTTTTAAGTACATTAAGATATAATTTGTTTAGTCGTCCATGTTATCGGTGTCGTAAAACAAACCATCAATGACCTGATCAATGATTGAATCAATGAAGGTGTTGCAGCTAACCGTAAAGATTTGGCCTACTCTGTTTCGGTTGCTGGAAAACCACGCAAAAACGGCCGCACTCGCTATGGCAGCCAAACAAACGCCTCCTGCCTCTTCGATTCCTTGCAAATCCATCTTCCTGAATATGGAATTCCCTGTCACCACTTCCATTCCTACTGTGGCTGCAAATACGATCTGAAATATATATGGACATAACACGATTCAAGAACTAACATATTTAAATAATAGTGTAATTCCTGCACACACTAGTTGCGCCGTGCATCTCTTTCAATTTGCAATATATATTATGTCGGTTATCGAGCTATTGCCAAAAAAAAATTGACTGGTATGTTTATCAAATTAAATTGAAACGAAATTTGAGTAGTTAGTGTTGATTCTCAATCTAGCTCTGTCCTTAGAATATGAACACGATAATCAGAAACAGAAATTACAGAAATTGATAATAGTTTCGAACATAACCGAACCCTAATTATTGGGGAAAAAATTGTGGGGGAGAAGTTAGAAAAAAATTACCATGGCAAGGCGACCAGAAATTATCTCGAAATCGTGGCTCTTCTTGGAACTCTCGACATAATCCGACAAAGTCTCGAAGAATCGGGAAACTTCATTCCCCCTACTGGCCTTGACGACGCCGCCACGATCGTCCGCGAACGACCGGAGGGTGCACACTCGCGGCTGCAGCACGACCTTCCCGTTATAATCAGGCGGCGGCGGATCCATCAGTTTGACCTTCTGAAATTCCTGCACCGCCGCCGGTTTCTCGGCCCTGACCCGACAGAAAACGGGGCGCGCAGCAGCAAGGGCCATGAGATGATTCAGAGGGGTTGAGTGTGGGTTTGTTTTGGGGGTTAAAGGAAAGGTGTTAAGGAGGGGTGATTGGTGGTGGATGTGGGGAGTCCACGTAGAAGCGAGGCCGGTGATTGGGTGGGAAGAGAGGTGGAGCCTTGGAGGTTCTTTAACATCGCTTTTGAATAACTTTCTCCAAATGGGCTCCATGGAATGTTCACGTAACGTAACGCATGGGTCCATGTGGCATTTTAATTTTGCTGTTTCTATATATACGTGACAAAAACTTGCATTTAATGTTTCAAGGTGTAAAACATGTCATTTACATAAAATTTGCGGATTCAAGACCGGGTTGAGACGAATTTGGATAATTTTTTCAAATTCTTGCTCAAGCATAAATTCTAAAATTTTCGCTCCCAAGTAAGTTATTTTTTAAGGAAATACTCCCTCCGTCCCGGAACTACTTTCATAGTAGTTCAGGGCACGCGAACCAAAGAAAAGTAAATATGTGAGTGTAAAGTTAAATAATAAAATAAGAAAAAGTGTATTTTGTTGACTTTTGTGAGAGAGAAAAGTTTCCTTTTTAGGTGTGTGAAAGAAGAGTTGGGACGTCCAAATAAGGAAAGTGTGAAAGTAGTTTTGGGACGGAGGGAATATATGTTATTTTAAGGCAAAATGTGTGTTACTATTAGACCATATGTTGTTTTTTTACATATATATCACTTGTTTTTGTAGAAATAACATTTTTTCATTCAATGTAAGAACAAAATGTGTGTTATTATAAGATAAAAATATTACATTTTCATATATATATATTTATTTGTATATAAATAATTATTTTTTTTATAGTAACACATATAAAATAATAAAAAGTATGTTATTACATGAATCAATATATCTAACTTTAAGGGATGATGTTTAAATTAAACAAAAAATATTTGTTCTTAAGAAAAATACATTTTATCCTATAGTAACACATGTTTGCACATATAGTAACACAAACTGGGGAGCAAATATATGTTACTATTAGAACAAATGTGTGTTACAATCTAATAAAAAGTTGTTATTTTGTATATATTCATTTGTTTTTTTAGAATAAATAGATTTTAACATAATATAAGAGAAAAATCATATGTATTACTATAAGAAAATATATTGATTTTTCCTAAATATTTATTTATTTATATAGAAATGATTATTTTTTATATAATAACACATAAAATAGTAAAAAAATGTATTAATATATGAATCAATATACCTAGATTTAAAGGAATGTTGATTAAATTAAAAACACATACTTATTCTTATAAAAATACATTTTCTCTTACAGTAACACGTATTTGCCCATATTGTAAAACACATTTGCCCATATAGTAACACAAATTTAGGAGCAAATATATGTTACTATTAGAGTAAATGTGTGTTACAATCTTATAAAAAGTTGTTATTTTGCATATATTCATTTGTTTTTATAGAATAAATAGTTTTTAACATAATATAAGAGAAAATAATGTGTGTTACTATAAGAAAACATATTGGTTTTTCATAAATATTTATTTATTGGTATAGAATTATTTTTTATATAATAACATATATAAAATAGTAAAAAAATGTATTAATATATGAATCAATATACCTAGATTTAAAATAATGGTGATTAAATTAAAAAATATATACTTATTTTCATAAAAGTACATTTTCTCTTGCAGTAACACGTAGTTGCCCATATTGTAACACACATTTGCCCATATTGTAACACAAATTGGGGGAGCAAATGTGTGTTACTATTAGAGCAAATGTGTGTTACAATCTTATTAAATGTTGTTCTTTATACATATATTCATTCATTTTTATATAATAAATAATTTTTCATATAACACAAAAGTAAAATGTGTGTTACTATAAGAAAATATATTATTTTCTCATTAATATTTATGAAAAAATAATATTTTTTAATAGTAACACACATTTATCATTAGATTGTGTGAAAAATGTTATTTCTACAAAAACAAATTAATATATTTAAAGAAAACAACATTTAATCTAATAGTAACACACATTTTCTTATTAGTAACATGCATTTGGCCAAATAGTAACATACCTGGGAGAGAAAAAATCTGAAATCATAGTTACGATTTTTTTTAAAAAAAAAGACCAAATTCGACCCGACCTGGTTAGGGTCCGTGAATTTTTAATATGGTATGTTTCTTATCGTGAAACGTTTCACATGAGCGTGTCTCTTTATATATATATATATATATATATAGTGTAGGTCTTTTGAGAACTCGAGTTCACATAAACTCGTATCACTGTTATGTATAATCATTATTAATGTTATTCATATATACTATCACTGTTATAAAAATACACTTGATATTTTTACAGTGATAATGTATATGCATAACAGTGATAATGAATATACATAACAGTGATAGTGTATACACATGACAGTGATAATTGATAACCCGAGTTCACAGTGAACTCAGGTTCATACAAATTTTTGTTATATATATATATATATTGGGCTGTGGAGATAAGCAAACTTCGCAATCCTACCGTTGGCTCTTCAAAACTAGCTTGATTGGCAAAATTAAAATGAAAAATATGTTTGGAGAACATGAACAAAATTTAACTTTCAAAATAAGATAATTGGTACAAAATTAAGAGAGAAAAACAAAAATACCCTTTATAATTAAGAGTAGGTCTCTTATGCAATATTGCACCGTGCAATATGATGCTAAAAAGGGAAACTTTGAAAATTTCGTTGGTCAACAGGGTCAAAGTAACAAAATTCGCGGATCTTGAATGGGTCGGGTCGGATTTGGGCAACTTTCAAATTTCAGGATTTTCGCTCCCAGCTATATGAGTAAATTTATGCTACTATAAGGTCAAATGTGTACTACTATAAGAACAAATATTGTTTTTTTTAATATCATTTGTTTTTGTAGAAAACAAATATTTTTAATACAATTTAAGATCAATATGTGTGTTACTATAAGAAAAAATATTTGTTTTCCATAAATATTTATTGATTTTCATAGAAATTATTATTTTTTAAGATGTAGTAACACATATTTTACCTTATAGTAACACACATATGTTCGTGTAGTATACATTTTGGGACTTCTGAGATATAATAACACATGTAAGGTATTATTACATTAACAACATATTATCTACATAAAAATCAATAAATAATAAATTAAGAAACACATATTTATTCTTGTAAAAATATATATTATCCTTATAGTTACTTTAAAAGTACAAAAAAATAATTTTTTAAAATGTAGTAACACATATTTTGTCTTACAGTAGCACACATATATTCATGTGGTATACATTCTGGGAGTGGCGAGATAGTAATACATGTAAGGTATTTGTTGATGTAATTTTCGTAAGCGCGATAATGTGGCTATAATAACATCGATTACATCAATAATATGCTGAAA
>JAPKLY010000654.1:0-33081 GCA_026898435.1 Prunella vulgaris | reverse complement strand
TTGATTAATTACTTTCTTAAGCACGCACGTCGATTATTTTATCAACAGTATTATTACATTAACAACATATTATCAACATAAAATTAGTAATAAAATGAAAAATAAATTAAGAAACACATATTTGTTCTTATAAAAATACAGATTATCCTTATAGTTACTTTAAAAGTACAAAAAATTAACTTTTAAGATGTAGTAGCACACATTTTGCCTTACAGTATCATACATATGTTCATGTAGTATACATTCTGGGACTGATGAGAATTTTCCTTGAAAATTTTATTGGATCCAATTTGACCCGCTAAGAATTCGCGAATTTTCGTTTGAGAATATTGCACGGGTCGGGTTATGTGCAATATTGCATATTAGACTTTGTGTATAATTAATAAGGGTAATATCTATTCTGCCATTATTAAATCAATCCTTTTGTTTTGCCCAAATTAATATTGAAAAGACCATAATATCTTTTTTCCTAATTTTAATTTATAATTAATTTGGATGTTTAATCTCAACAACCAAACACTACCAATTGAAACCCAATTTTCAGAAAATAATAACAATTTAAATAAAATAATAACAATCTAAATAAAAAATTAAAATAAAAAATAGAAGAAACGTAGATTCTTCAATGAATCAATGAAGAACAGCCTCCACCACTACTCGTAGAAAATGAAAAAATTGACGTCCTTATCGCCGGAATCAATAAAAAATAGCCACTGCAATCAACTCATCTGCCACCGCTTGAAGAAGCGGCCATGGAAGGGGTTGTGCTCTAGATCCACTTTTGATGAAAATGGAGAGAATCGAAGCCATGACCACCGTCACTCAGCCTTCAATCGGTCTTCACGCCACGCAGCGATGAATACCCAACAACCGTTAAAAAAATAGTAGATTCAGAAATGCGTTGATTATACCTAACGAATTCTGAAATATCCTCAACTTTCCCCTTGAACTCACAAATTTGTAATTGAAGCAAAGCAACGATAGAGGTGGATATTTAAATCAAAATTAAATCCCCAAACTCACAAATCTGCTACTAAAATCCAAATTGGGCAGCAATTGGAATTCAAAAACTCATAAAGCCTCACTATTAGAGAAAGCCCCATTGCCTTCGCCCCTGTTCATCGACAGCCATTGCGCCACCAAAAATCGAAGCAGTCGCCACCCATCTCAATATTCACCAAAAAATTTCCCCACCTTTGTTGCAAATCCGCCGGAGTTCGAAGCAGTCATAACTACCTCACCGGAAATTGAGGGTCAAAAGCCTCGATAGCAAACAGTGCGTTGGTCAACAGTGTACAGTGGCAGCCACCATTGAAGAAGACATGCTCTGCTCTGCTCTGCATTTTTTTCTGCGTTTCTTTGATGGACGGAGCACAATTCCGATTGCTTGAACATCATCTTCGGCGAAATGGCGTTTGTGGGCGGCTGGTTGTGGGCATTATCTCTTTGATGGCGGCCATTAAAGAAGTCTGTGTTTCTATTTTTTTATCTTCTGTCTCATGGTGATTTGTGATCTTCTTTTTTTTTTCCTTTTTTTCAATTTTTATATTTAGATTGTTTTTGGGATATTCACTGAGTTGTTTTGATTCAAATCCCAAAATCTCTGAAAAGATTATTTGCCTAACTACAGTTTCGGGATTGCATAGACTCAGTAATAGAGACAGGATAGGTTAGCCTTTTTATATTCACAGGTACTTGGTTAAGGGGAAGCATCTTGAAGACTGTATTTAGAAGGAGACGTCCTGAAGATCAAGTTCAGAGGGAACCTTTCCTGAGGATAGAAAGCTTCCTGAAGAACAAGATCAGAGAAATTGTCCTGAGACCGGAGGCATCCTGAAGACTCTTGAAGACGATCCTGAGAAGACAATCCTGAGGAAGACCACTAATAGAGTTCTACTGACTGTTTCTAACTGCATTCAGGATAGAGTATATTAGGAAACGCGGAAGTAGCCTGAGTAATCTAGTTAAGTGTTCATTCAACTGACACTTTGTAATCCCTGAAAGAAAAGGTTACTGACCGTTTGGGACAACATTTATACTGAAGACTGAGGACAAAAGGAATGTTAGATGGGCTAATAAAGACAAACATTTATACATGAGTTGAGTTGCAAGTCACTTGGAGTATTTATGGTACGATGAAGAATAAAGTCTTGTCAACAACTAGCCATTTGAAGAACAACCAGTGAGACGGAGACATGTATGTATGGATCTGACAAACTCATTTAATGTCCGCAGTCACATGCGGTAGCAGAAGACTTTCACTAAAACAGCATGGTGAAAAGTAAATGTCTAATCTCTAGTTTGCCACCTACCTAAATAGGAAGATTTGTTTTGATCTCCTCCGACGGATCTATTACAAATCTTTCCTATAAAATAGAAGGTCTTGCACCCAAACAAAGTTATAGGAAATTTTGAAGTCGAGATTAACAAAGATTTTAGCGCTCAAAGTATTCAAGAAAACAACACTCTAAAAGTTTTAAATTTTCCTAGTGTTGTTAGAGAATCTGTCTGTATTTAGCTTAGCATGATATCCATTCTAAGTATAACTTTGTTTGTAAGGATTACCGCACCATAGTTGGAAACTTGAAAGCTAAATCCCTCAAAGTTGTGAGTTGGTGAGGTGGGTAGGACTGTGACTTGTAAAACGACACAGAGATTGAATTCCTTAGAGACGAAGGAGACTATTGATACGCAAATTTGTTTTCACACAAGCTCACTGCCCTACAAGTGTATAGGTTCGTTGAGTATTCTTGACCAAGTTAAAATTATATCGAACCCTAGGGAGGTGTCTTTAGCCCAAGAATATAGTCTCAAACATCCACATGTTGCAAAACAAAATTTAAAGGTTCCGGGTTTTGAGGTTTTTTAGCTAAAACTAAAAAATGAGAACTAAAACTAAAATTAACTAACAACTCAAATAACAATGCAAGTAAAAATTAGTTGTAACTTCCAAAGAAGTGCAAGGAGTGGAGGAATGCTTCGGGTAATGTCAATTGAGTTTAAATTAACGACCTTTGTATACATGCATCGAAAAGTAACTCACCAAGTGATCGAACCAGGAAAAACCCTCACCTAATTGATTAACTCTCGCTGGATCAACCTAGTGTCTAATTGTGAGTGTTCTTAACAACCTATCCCCTCTCGGTGTAATAGATGTTCAAACAAAAGCAATTTAATAGCTCACTCAACCCAATCATGCATTTAATCAAATAAACGCAGCTTTCGCTTCTAATCTACTCGATTAAAATGCATAACGAAAGAAGAACAATCAATTAAAGTACAATTAAATCACTAATTAGAAATTCAATCACCTAAAAAATTAAAATTCTAGCACATATATAATAAAATCATCAATCCTCACTCAATCTCCATTACCCAAAGCGTAAACAATTTAGCCCATGACTAATTTAAGCAAACACATAACATCAAATGCAAAATAAAATGAAAACATACTCAAATACTCAATAAAATTTCAATAAATCATAAACTATTAAATCCCAACAATATTAAAGAAGATAAGAGTAGAATTCACTAGAGATGGTGATTACAACTTGAAATAATCCAAAATCTTTAAAAGTTTACAATAAATTTAATAAAAATAAGAACATGTAATATTGTGTGAAAGTGTATGAAAGGGGTTGTGAAAATATCTAATGAATTTCAGAGTGTCGTGTGTGTTCCTTCCCTGATCCTAAAGAGTACGTGAGTAATGATCCAGTAATTCCCTCCATGCCCTCTGCTTCTTTTTCAAGCCTCCAAGAAACGTGGATAAACCACCCAAGAAATGAAGAAAACGTTTTGCAATCAAGTGCGACTTATGCCCTCAAAAATAAGAAAATCAAAATTTTACTAAGTGACCAAGTCAAGCGCAAATAAGCCTTTGTCCGAGCCAAAAATCTCTGTACATGAAATTTTCTGCCGCTCGATCGAGCGGTCTTCTTGGCTTGCTCGAGCATTGAAAAGTATGTTTTTCTCTTTTTTCTGCGACTTATCAAGTGAAAGCACGTTATTTACTTGACGGTGGCAAGGAAGTTGTGGCTCGGAGGAACAGGGGAGATGACTATTTGTCGGAATCCGGCATGAGCAGCTTCGTGGCGGACGACCTTAATTACTGCGGTTGGTGGCGGTGGTTGCAGCTTCCGGTGCGACGACGGTGTGGTTTGGGATCTCCGACAAACTGGTGGCAGGGGTGGCCTATGGAAGAATAGGGACGGACTCCGGCAGCGGCTGCGAAGTAGCCTGCTTGCTGTAAATTCGAACGGCGAAGAAATAGCGAACTCTGACGCGATTTTGCAGATTCCGGCTGAGGTGGGCTTCGAGAACAGAGCCTTGAGGTATGAATTCCGGCGGATGAGCAATTTCCGCGAGAGGCAAGGTCCGACTGCTGTGTTCCGATGTTGCGCTGAGAACGGACGACGGATGGTGGTTGAGGCGTGGGCTGCATATTCCGGTGGCAGCGGGTCGAATTCCAGCGATCGGAGGTCACTGAGGCTGGTCTTCCTCCACCGGACAGATGCAATTCCGGCAAAATTTCAGGTGGTGGCCGTCCTCTTCTCTTTTAATTTCCCGGCGGGAAGAGCGATGGTGACGAGATGAATTCCGGCATGTGTGTGATTGAACACGGTTGCTGCACTAATTTCCGGCAAGAAGTTCAATTGAGGGATAGAAATCATGGTTTTGATAATCGTTGTGTGTAGATGTGGGTTGCTTCTCCAAATCTGTTTAAAATGGCAGCTTTTTTCTCTCTCTTGAATATGGGAAGAAGGTGGTTGTGGTCCTTGTGGACTTAATTGAGTGAACAAAAGAAGGCCACATATCCTATTCTTCATTTTCAATTTCCTTTGGTCAAAGCTAGAGTGAAACTTCCTCTCTTAATTAATCATGTGGGCCCCATCTATTCATCCTTCTTCATATTAAATCTGCAGCAAGTATAACAATTGGACTTATTTGTTTTGGAATTCTAATGCATAATTTTGGCCTTTAATTAATTAAAATGGAAAACAACTTTTAACTAAAAAAAAAATAACAATTCTAAAATTTAATCCACCAATTAGTTCAATATTCAAAAAAATTACAAAACAAAAATATTTTCTCAATTAAGCTCAATGAATTCAATTTAGTATGAAAATGCACAAAATCAAATCAAAATTAGCCATAAAAACACAATAATTTTGAGCAATTTTCACACTAATCAAACCCCCAAACTTGAAGTGTTGCTCGTCTACGAGCAACGAAAGAAAATAAAGAACGGTGGGAAGATTGCGATGAAATTATTCCTAAAGAAATACATACTCAACAAGTGCTTAGAAACCAAACAATTATCAACATCTTCAATAGTCAAAGATACAAGAGACAACAACAAGTCATGGTGAATTATACCTCATCAAAATGTTCAAGTCATCAACTCACATGGATAAGTGTTTCACTCAACTCTAAAAGCAAAAATAGGGAAGTGTATGCACTCAACAATCAAATCATATTACATAATCACCATAGGCTTGCAAGAAATCTAAGCTCTCCACCACCTCAATGTGTTCAACAATGGAATCAACCGGACTTTTCATTTGGACGTAACGTTGACTCTTTGGACAAGGCGGGGTGAATTTGGAAATAGTGACTCGTCTAGTGGAGGATAATGATCGACATTTTTCATTTCACATATTCAGTCAAGATAATCAACCTTTACCTCACTTCTCATTATTAACTCAACAAAAATTACACCCCTCTCTCACTTGAGTCAAGTTGACTTTTTAAGCTCTTTGAGTCTCTTTTTACTCTTTTTCAAAGATATTTCACAATTTTCACTCTTGTCTCTTTTTTCTTTCTCTCTTTTGGAGACACTTCATCTTTTTTTCTCTTTTCACACTCTTGCACAAAATTCATCACCCACTTTTAAACTCATGTTCGACCACTTTTCTTTTACCCTCCACTTGAAAGGGAGAATTTGGCTTTCTAGGATATGTGGCTAAACATTGTAGGTTGCCAAAGAATGTGGACTATAGGCTCAAATGGGCTAACTACTGAAATGTGATTACGGGTTTGGAAATTTTGGCTAAGTGACTTGTAAATCAAAAGATGGCCTAAATCACATCCCATCATTTCACACAAATGTGGTCACAAGCAAGATTACAAGCAAGTTCTAGAATTATAGACAATGATTGATCCACTCACAATTAACAAAACCGTGTTAAAATTCGATTTGAGGCTCAAGTCTCACCGGTTTTCAATGTGACTCAAACCATTTTTCAAAAGACTCTTCATCACAACAAGTCAAAAACTCAATATATCCAAGACCACTAATTCGAACAACAACCATCAAGCCACATAATACACCAATCAAGCAACACTCTAGGCACAAAATCATCCTAAGAAAAACCATTTTGCCACACAACCAACAAGCATATAAATGTGAGTGCGCCGGTGCAATGCACAAGAAATCATATCATACAAAAATACACTCCCCCAAACTTAGAGTTTGCAATGCAACTCTAAGTTCGAGCCCAAAGTGATCACATAAAGCTCACAAGCTACACAACACCACCTAGCACATACTTCAAGCCAAATTTTCCACACAAATCACAAAAATCATTTCACCACAAGCTCTCACTTAATAAGCTCAAAATTCACACACTAAAACAAGGGATATAAATAGAGCAAGATCAACAAAAATGAGGTGTGCGCTTGTTCTATGTTCATGTGAGCCTCAAGTGCGCCGGTGCAATGTAAAATGTAAGAAAAAATATAAAAAACATCACTCCCCCAAACTTAGAGTTTGCAACTCTAAGTTCGGATTTGTGGTACCTCCACTTTGCACCAAACCACTTCTTCTCTTCAAATTAGCACATTAACATCCTCATCTTGCTCTACATTTAAAGTTCATTCCTACAAGAAAATCACAAGCAACGATCAAAACACAAGAAACAAAATAAAAACAAGAACAAAAATAAAATAAAGCAATAAAAATAGGTTGTCTCCCATTTAGCGCTAGGTTTAACGTCCTATACCGGACGGAGCTTGAGACGCTCAAACTTTCCTTTTCAAATCTTGAACAAATGTGACACCTATCACTCCTTTATCACTAGGGACATGGTAGTGCTTGAGGCGGTGTCCATTCACATATAACTTTTCCTCCTTGTCATTTTCAAGCTCGAACCACCCACTTGGAAAGACTTTTGAGATGACAAATGGTCCACTCCACTTCGATTTGAGATTTCTGGGGAAGAGCTTCAACCTTGCATTGTACATGAGCACATTTTCTCCCACATGGAATTGCTTATCCTTAATTCTTGCATCATGCCATTTTTTCGTCTTCTCCTTGAAAAATTTGGCATTTTCGTAAGCAAAATTCCAAAACTCCTCAACCTCATTCAACTCCGTGATTCTCTTCCCACCCGCCAATTTTTTATCAAAATTCAATTTTTTCAAAGCTCGACGGGGATGGCAAGCTTTCCCAAAAACCAATTGGTGTGGATAGGCGAACTATCCGAGACTAATAACAAGATTAATTAGCCAAGGTAATGAAGGTCGCCGAGCTATTTAGAAGCCACGTCATCAACCTTGACCAAAGTCAACATGGGGAAGCTCACTAGGAAAAGGTAGAAGCTCACCCAGACGTCCAGTGACCCAAGTCAAATGACCGATCAAACCTAAGAGAGAGAAGCTCGCATGCAAGCTCGCCCTATTGAAGGGAAGCTCGCCCGTACCTTAGGAGACCAAGCCAGAGACCATATCTACATTGCTCCAAAACGACACAAGACCTTGAAGCTCGCCCAGAAGCTCGTCTATGTTCAGGATATAGATATCGACAGTATAAATAGCAAGTAGAGATGTAGTAGGACAAAGTTTTGTAAAGGTAGCATGAGTAGTAAGTAAGGACAAGTGTCAAGGACACTTGTCAGCACCTAAAGCCAAGTAGGCTCACAAGGTGCCACCTCACACATACAAACCTATAAACAGGTCTCCCATGTACCTTTCTCTCTCTAAGTTTCATAATACACCTACACTTTCTCTCACTAAAGCTCTCACTTTCTCTCTCTATACTCAAAGCTCAAGAACAATAATTCTTAGTCTATTGTTTGGTAAATTCACAAAGATTAAAACAACCATTAATCCATCCATTAATGAATTCTGCCAACAATTTGGCGCTAGAAGGAGGGTGGTTCGAACCTCCGATTCTGAAAAACCAAGAGAAAAAGTGTGAGAATTGTTTGAAGATTTGAAGGTGTTCTTGAACTTTGAAAAGAAAACTTTGAAGATACACATACATTTCCAGTTTCTTTGGATAAATTACCAGATTTTCAGACTGAAAACAAAACAAAAAGGATTTTAAACGCATGCATGTAGACGAATAAACCAAATATTGGATAATTTGTGTGCATGCAAGGCTAGACAAAACCTTAGCAGGACTTACCCTAACTGGAAATTGACGACCTTCCCATTAAAACATTAAAATGTCAAAGTATAACACCTCAGCTACCACCAGGAGATGGAAAGGTCGCACGAACCAAAACCAGGCTGATGGATAGACCTTGCGGCGAGCTCCACAGAGAAACGACACCCCGCTCCCCAGTGAGTTATTGTGGCCCAGGACGAATTGAACCCGGCTCTAAGGAACCTCGCCAAAGATCCTCACGATCTTTAGTGAACTATCGCTGCTCTTCAGAGGCTGTAGCAAAGACAGCAGGGCGACCTAGCCCAAGCATCCCGGCGAGCTCCTGCCAACGAGGCCCGAGAGTAGGCGACTAGGCCAACTCAGGTCACCCAGACTCGGGGGCAGGCCAGCAACCTTCACGCTGAACAAGAGGCGAGCTCTGCTCAAGCTCGCCAGTACAGAGAACGGACCGGCAAGGCCAAGGTGGTGGAATGGCTAGGCTCGCGAGATGGGCGAGCTTCAGCCTACACTGGGGCATCCGCCACCCACCAATCTCAAGGAAGGGAGGTCCTCCAGGGCAGGTTAGGGCCTAGACGTGAAGAGAAGGAACGGGTTGCGGCCCCTGTTTCATCCCAGAGGGGAGAGTCGGACGTACAGCCTCGTTGGTCCGCCCACGATCGTTTAAGGAGGTCGGCTGCTGACAGGCTAGGCCCGAATGGAGGATGCCAGTTCCAGACCATCACAGAAGGGCCACCCCAGAGCGAGGGACTGCGGGGATGTGCGTCCACGAGGCGCACGGCCTTTGAACGGCCTCCACAAGAGGTGGCTCATGATGAGGAATTGGCCATGTTGAAAAAGGCCGTAGAGCAGCTACATATGCAAGTAGCTGCCAAAACTGGCGGACCAGATACCACCTCCCTCCCAGCATCTCCATTGGCACCTACCATCCTTAAACTACCGGTTCAAAAGAAGATCCAATTTCCAGGAATGTCTGCATATGAAGGAGAATCTGACCCGAAAGTCCACCTGACCAAGTATGCGGACTACATGAACTCGGTAGGTGCCACCGACGCCACTCAATGCCAGAACTTCCTGCTGACCCTCAGGGACCGAGCTCACAGCTGGTTCACATCACTCGCCCCGGGGTCGATACAATCCTTTGGCCAATTCACGCGGGAGTTCTTAGCCCACTTCTCAGGATTTGGGTCATATATGACCCAGAAGCACCTGCTCGCCAATATACATCAAGGCGAAAATGAATCTGACCAGCAGTACTTGGATAGGTTCGATAAGATATTGCTGGAAGGTGAACCGGTGAGCGAAGACACCAAGATAGTCACTGTGATGGCCGAATTGAAGAAGGGCACCGAACTTTGGAAGGAAATGCACCTTGCATGACCGAAAACCTACACCGAGTTTCGACACAAAGTTGGGGTGTATGTGGCTATGCATGAGGCACTACTGAAAGAAGTTGGTGCCTCGGAGGAGAAGAAACCACACGAGAAGAAGTCCGAGGGTGTTTACAAAGCTCCCCAGAACTTGAAAGCATTTGGTGACAGAGACGAGTTCAAGGAAAAACTCAACCAAGTACTCACCGTCTCTGTTGACCACGTTTTCGCTGCGGTCAAAGACAAGGCCATGTTGAACGAACCTAGAAGGATTCATCAAGACCGTATTAAGCTCAACCCCAACAAGTTTTACGCCTACCACCAATCGATCGGCCACTTCACCAGTGAATGCCGCGACCTCCTCAAGCAATTGTGGAAATTCTATGAGGATGGGAAGTTGACCGAGTTCGTGAAAAAGGCACCAACAAAGAGAACCAGGATTGAAAGGAGGGAGGTCTCTGATGATGAAGAAGAGGACGAGGACCGTCGTGGTCCCCAACACAGACGTAGGGCACCTCCCCAACTTCAGCAAGACCAGGAGCCAATCAGAGAACTCCTGGTTCTTGAAGAACACTTCGAAGCTGCCGGAGGTCTCCAAGACGGAAGATCCTTCATTTTCAAAAGATAAAGGAAGGCCGAGGTTCGGGCTATCAATCAAGTCCAGGAAGGCAGCTCCAGTTCCAAGCCCGCCACTCAACCTACGGCCGAGATGACATTCTCCCAGGCGGACTTGGAGGGGATTCTAACTCCCCACAATGACTCGTTGGTGATAAGCGCCAACATCATGAACGTCCAAGTTCACAGGCTACTTGTGGACACCGGCGCATTCACCAATATTCTCTTCAAATCCACCTTAGACGCCTTAGGTGATTTTTAGTCGTACATAGAACCTAGTAATGCTAGGATAGTGGGGTTCAGAGAAGCTGTAACCATCCCCGTAGGCCAGATTAGGTTGAGCATCCAACTTGTATCGGCCGAGGACCCAGAGAGGAGACTGACTAGGCTCGTAGATTTCCTCATTGTTGAACAGCAGTCTACCTATAACTGGTTCCTTGGCCGCCCATTTATCAATGAATTCAAAGCGGCGTGTTCGACCTACTACTACTATCTTAAATTTCCAACTCCTAAAGGTGCCAGAACAGTAAAAGGCGATCAGAAAAAGGCTAGGGAATTTTTGCTTCAAATAAAAAATGGCCAAGTAAAGAAGTCTGTGACGTAGGTTCATATCCTCGAAGAAGATGTTGAGATTCCGGTAGATGAGCCGAACATCCTAGACATCATCTCGACCGAAACCGAGTTGATGGAGGTAGGCGACCTACCGAAATCGATGGTTGAAATTGACCAAGTACCAGAACCTGCGCAAAACACACAACCGGCGCCCATGGAAGGAGTGGAAGAAGCCCAAACTAGCCAAGTGCAGGAACCCGGGCAAGACTCACAACCTGCGTCCATGGAAGTGGTCAATGATACCCAAGATGGAGAACCTGCGGGAGATCGAGAACCAGCGCCAATGGAAGTTGATCAAATTCCCCAGGTTGGAGAATCATCCCAGGTTGAAGGGTCACCTAATCCAACTCCTCAAGAAGCGAGAAAAATTAACGAACTTGCCAAAGCTGAAGAAGATGGTAAAGACCTTGAACCGTGAATAGGTCATGAACCAATGATGAAAGAGGACCTGGAAGAGTTCCTGAAAGACCCAAGGTGGAAGAACCAGAAAAGGAAGGCCACTCCCATGGAGGAATTAACGGCGATCCCGATGGACCCGGAAAGGGACTTGGAACTTTTTATAGGTTTCGAGTTGCCAGAACAGTACCGGTCAAAGATGGAGGTTTTCCTCATGTCCAACTTAGACGTATTTGCCTGGTCCCACGAAGATATGACAGGAATCCTGTTGGAACACGCATGTCACCGGCTTAACATAGACCCAACAAGGAGACCTGTATGCAAAAAATGGAGGAAGTATGGAGCGGACAAGTACGAAGCACTAACCACGGAAGTGAAGAAGCTGTTGGACAACAAGTTGATCAAAGAAGCTTTGTGCCCGTAGTGGGTAGCAAACCCAGTCCTGGTGAAGAAGCCCAACGGAACATAGAGGTTATGCATCGACTTCACGGACCTGAACAAAGCATGCCCAAAAGATAACTTCACACTGCCTCACATCGATCAACTTGTGGATAGCACTGCAGGCCACGAGATGATGATGTTCATGGATGCCTTTGTAGGCTATCACCAGATAGCAATGCACCCAGATGACCAGGAACACACGGCGTTCTATACCAACAAAAACATGTACTGCTGGGAGAGAATGTCGTTCGGACTAATCAACGCCGGAGCTACCTACCAAAGGTTGGTGAACAAGATGTTCGATCAACACCTTGGCCATACAATGGAAGTGTAAGTGGATGACATAGTTGTCAAGAGTTTGCGAAAGGAAGATCACCTCGACCACCTAAAGCAAACCTTCGACATACAACGCCACTACAACATGAAGTTGAATCCCAAGAAGAGCAGCTTTGACGTACATTCAGGGAAGTTCCTGGGACACCTGGTGAGCCAGAGATGGATAGAAGTCAATCCGACGCAAGTAAAGTGCATCATAGAGATGAAGGCACCAGACTCAGTACCGAAGGTTCAAAGGTTGACCGGGTGTTTGGCAGCTTTAAATTGGTTTATCTCCAGGTCCGGCGATCGGAGTCGTCCATTCTTTGAGGCGATAAAGGCCAATAGGCTAAGACACAAAGATGACTTCCGGTGGACGAGTGAATACCAAAAAGCCTTCGAAGACATCAAGACATACCTAGCCAATACTCAAATCCTGTCAAAGTCAGTACCTGGTGAGAAGCTGTACCTGTACCTAGCTGCGTTGAAGGTAGCCATCAGTTCCGTCCTGGTTCGAGAAGAGGAAAAAATACACCTACCAGTGTACTACATAAGCCAAGTCTTACACGAAGCTAAGTTGCGGTACACCCCAATACAGAAGCTAGCATATGCACTGTTGATGAGTGTTCGAAAATTGAGGCCCTACTTCTTCGACCATCCAGTAGAGGTGTTGACGACGTTCCCACTACGATAAATACTGCACTGGCCAGACACTACAGGACGCTTGTTGAAATGGTCACTAGAAGTTAGCCAATACGGTATAACCTACGCTCCCTGAACAACGATCAAGGGACAAACGCTCGTCGATTTCATTATCGAGCTAACTTTCCCGCAAGATCAAACAAGGGGACGTATAGCTCCTTGGCACCTCTACATAGACAGATCATCAACTTGCACGGTAGCAGTAGCCGGTGTAATAAGTCCAGATAGGCAAGTCTTCACCTCAGCAATAAGATTTGACTTCAGAGCAACCAAAAACGAGGAAGAATACGAAGTACTGATAGCCGGACTTAGGTTATCCTTAGCTATGGGGGCAACCAATCTTTAGATCTTCGGAGATTCCCAGCTAATAATATCCCAAGTCCGGGGAGAGTACGAAGCTAAAGATCAACAGATGATGACGTACCAGAGGATAGTAGCGCATCTGATCTCGATGTTCAAACAAGTCTACATCGAGCAGATTCCAAGGTTGGAGAACACACAAGCTGATGCACTAGCCCAACTAGCTACCAGTCACGGCGAAGCAGATTTGACAGAAGTCGTCGTCACCAAGCTAAAGAACCCCTCGACGTCTGATTACAAAGTAAACCAGACTTCGAGTAGGGGGCAGGAAGATGGCAAAGATTGGCGCACTCCGATCCAAAAATACTTGAAGGACGGATCAGTCCCTGAAGATGCGTGGGAAGCTAGTCGGCTAGTGAAGCAAGCAGCCAGATATACGTTGGTAGACGACCAACTCTATAAACGTGGATTCTTCCTACCCCTACTCAAATGCTTGTCTGAAAAGCAAGGGTTCGAGGTGTTAGAAGAAATCCACCAAGGAACTTGCGGAAGTCATGCTGGGGGGCAAGCTTTGGCATACAAAATGATCAGATAAGGGTACTATTGGCCTACCCTACGAAAAAATGTCATTAGCTTCGCTCGAAGGTGCCGAAAGTGTCAACTGTTTGCACCTAACATTCTCTCTCCAGCTACTCAACTTAAGTCGGTCTTCAGCCCATGGCCTTTTGCAAAATGGGGTATCGACTTGATCGGCCCATTTCCACCTGGCAGGGGCGGTGTAAAGTTTGATGTAATAGCAGTGGATTATTACACTAAGTGGGCTGAAGCCGAGGCACTTACGACAGTAACGTAGGAAAAGATGATCAGCTTTATATGGAAAAATCTGATATGCCGATTTGGACTTCCGTAATCAATTGTGACAAAAAATGGTAGGCAGTTCAACGGTCAGAAGTTGAGAGAATTTTGCAGTTCATGGAACATTGAGAAATACTACTCAACTCCGTACCATCCGCAGTCGAACGGCCAAGTAGAAGCAGTAAATAAAATTTTGAAACATGTACTGAAGATCCATCTCGAAGACAAGAAAGGAAGCTGGGTGAACGAACTTCTGGAGGTTCTATGGTCGTACAGAACTTCGTACCGAGCAAGTACCGGGGAAACACAGTTTGCCTTGGCCTTCGGAACAGAAGAGGTAGTACCGGTGGCAGTCCAGAACAAAACCTGGAAGGTGGTAGAATATGATGAGAAGGAGAATGACGAAGCTTTAGCTATAGAAAAAGACTTGCTCGAAGAAACTAGGGCTTCGTCGGAGCTAAAGAATGCCACCTACAAGCGAAGAGCGGAGAAGTATTACAATTCCCAGGTTCGAGATCGGAAGTTCAAAGTTGGGGAATTGGTACTAAGGAAGAAGCTGGCAACTCCACCCGGGTGTATTCGGACCAAATTGGGAAGGGCCGTTCCGGGTTACTGCCGCTTGGGCAAATGGGACGTACGACCTCGAAGACGCAGAAGGAAATGCCTCGTCATATACATGGAGTGCGGCACATCTGAAGAAGTTCTATCAGTAGCAGCGAAAGGATTGGAGTATGAAAAGAAGTCCGTTACTTAGTGAATGCTCAGAAGAAAGCTTATATGCCCCTAAGAGAAGAAGCTGCTACATTTTATTGAGGAGTCTGTCCAAGACAATTTGTGTGCCACCAAGTCAGATATCCGAGACCAAGATGATAGATTCATTGTACAAATGTGTGTCTACACCAGTTCAAAATGTTAGAAGAAAACAGAGTATACCCAGCTGTTGGCAGTAGAGGAAGGTGAACCATCATTTGTTATAGACTATTTGAAGGTTCGTATCAGAAATGTTGATGGCAATCAATGTAAATTACGATATTATATGAAGTTATAATTTTTCAAGAATATCAATTGTTCGAAGCTTCGTAATACACAAGGACCAAGGTCCCAAACGATATAATCTAAAGCTTAAAGGCAAAGGCCACAGCGCCCAAGGTTAGCAAAGTGTCCTTCTTAAGGGATCACTAAGTACATACTGCCCTAAGTTAGAAAAATTCACGAAAAAGACGGTTAAAAAGTCTAAGGCAAGGTTCATGAAACCCAATCGCCCAAAGTGAATTAAATAAAGTACAACTCACTACCCTAAGTGGTCTAAGACGAGCAATTCGCAGCCCTAAGTGGTGTAAGATGAAGAATATGTACGAGTCAAACAATGGTACGATTCGTGGTCCAAAGCGACGTAAAACGAACGATTCGCTTCTCAAAAGTAAAATAAGATGAACAAACAAGTACCAAAAATGTAAAAATAAATTAATTAAAGATACAACGAACGTAAAATTTAAAATAAACAAGTTAAAGCAAAAGGATCCGATTTCATTCAAAAATACTTGAAAATTTTTCAAGTAAGAAAAACACTTGAAAAATTCTCAAGTATAAGAAGTTATGCTAGTCACAAGAGCCGACTAGCTAGCCGTCTTTATACTACAAAAAAGGAGCTCCTTCTGGGCGAGCTATACGTGCCCGGTGAGCTACAACTACTTGGACAAAAGAAGACAAAAGATAGAAAAACTAAACAAGGAAAAGCTAAAGCTAAGCTAACTAAGAGTCTGGAGCAGTGGGGACAGTAGGAGTGGCGGAAGCGTCAGTAGGGACCTCGGGGTTGCCGACCTCGCCACCAACGACTTGGCCAACTGGAGGAGATAGCCTGGGCAACCCAGTGATGTTACCAGTAAGCCCGCTAGTGTCCAGTTCACTAGGGTCGAGCATGAGATCTCTGCAAGCCTCCTGCAGTTGTGCCATGGTTGGAGGGGTTTGCTCTTCAGTTCGCACCTCCTCTTCAGCTTCAACAACCGGGATCTCGAATGTTTGGATGATTTTGAAACGGTCCGGGGTGGAGTCAAGGTTGATCCCATACCCGGCGAGGTCGCCAATGTTCAGCTTTGTGCCTTCGGGAATTTTGGCCTTCGCCAAGCAATCATCGAACTCCGACACAAGAGCCTCCCACTCATCCTCCTTGTTCATCCGTGCCCACTGAAAGGAACAGATTACCTTGGCATAGCAAAGAATGAAGCCGACGTCCGTGGCGATCACCTTGGCGAGCTCCAGGGCCTCTGGTGAAATTGAAGCATCGGATTGGCCCCGGAGTTCGGCGATCTCCAGTGCCTTAGTGGCGACCTCCTCACGCAGGTTGTATTGGGGAATTAAACGCGGATCTATTCGAGATTTACGCTAAATACAAATTTAAGCCTACAATTAATATCATGATTTAAACATAATTAAATCAAATAATTGTATACCCAACAACAGGCTTTGCATGCAAAACATATGAACATATAATATCACGTAAAGCCCTAAACATGCGGAACAAAGGGATTTAGTGAATTATACCTCTTGGATAAAAGGCAGTTTCTGAGACAAAAGGCATCTTTGGTTGAGCTGCTTTCTCAAGACTTTTGAGATCAAAGGCGTCCTTTGAGATCCTCTATAGGCATATAGTGTCAACAATGGACTTGAAGGCGTCCTGCTTGAGACCCTCAATTTGATAAACCCAAGAGCCTTCTCAAGTATTCCCTTGTCCTTATTCGTACACCCGGTGAGAGGCCACACGAATAATCACAACACAAGGAAAGAAAAATATTTGTTGCCCAACACTGTGATTTTCGAAAATCACTGTTTCATTATTATTATGAAGTCTTGTATCATCTCATATTTATAATGAGAATACAAGATCTTGAATATCTAATATTTCAAATCTTGATTATCATGAATATCAAATATTCTAATCTTGATAATCTTGAATACTAAATATTCAATTCTTGATATTTCTTTCTTTATTATTTTTAAAAAAAATAATATGTATATAATTCCATGAGATCTTGATTTTATTAGATATTCTTGTATCCAAGATACATATCTATTTTTCATAAAATCTCTCACTAATTTATTATACATAATTTTCAAAAAATTCATGATTAGTTGGACCCAAAATTATTTCTTTTATTTTAATCACCTTATTCATTGTTGGACATTTAATTGGGCTACTTGAGGGTGCCTTTAGGAGAATTAAGATTGGACCTCCTAATGGGCCTTGAATTCTAACATTGATCCCAATGTCATTCAACCCATTAACATTAATCTAACTCCAATATAGGATTAATGTTGCACTATCCATCTTAACCCATATAACAATCATATGGCTCCCGGCCATTATTTTCCGTATTTAAGATTCTCTTGTCCGTTAATTAATCATGCCACTGAACGCTTTAATTAATTTAACATCTTAACCTTGGAGTAAGGACAGCTCTTCTTTATCATCATACCGGAAATAAATTCAACTTGCAAGATTTAGTATGACGAATGTTTAGAGCCCACCAAGGGGACTAATCATGCAAGACTCTCCAAGCACACGTTCCACTGTATTAAATCTTAGCAACTGTCATGTTCTCAATGGCGTCACCCAAGATGCAAAGTATTGAGTCTTATTGACTCTCTACCCATAACAAAATAAAGTGCCACACACGGATCACACACAGTCCTATTTAAGGGACAGAGGTTTAGAAATAAACAACCACTGAGGTCTAATTCTTCATCCTATAAATAAGTACGGAAGAATTACCTCTCTGTAGGTCCTCTTCAATTCATCATCATGCATTAGTGCAATCCCTTGCTCAAGATAAGCCAATCTGGGATCTACACATCAACCGTTTACCAATGGGGTGTTCAAATCCCATCTAGGTTGTGAATTTAGTACTTGTTACAAGAAACTAATAATGTGATCTTGCTGTGAGTTATCCGGGGATCACCACATTTATCTATAGTGTAACTTGTACTATTATATGAACGGATTGCAATAAATAAATAACATTCATATTTATCTAAAGCACAGTAATAAAAGATTTATTTCAGATAAAGCTCAAAGATTCAGTTTAGTTATACAAAGTAAAAGCATACTTTCTAGTATAACCCTAACAATCTCCCACTTATACTCAAAGTCTGCTTATAAGTATACTACAACATATCTATGTGCTACACATGTCCTAATAATTTCTCCCACTTATACTCAAAGCAGATTGACAACACACTTGACTCTCATTCCTCCCACATGTCTCTCGAATGTACATAGAGGCAGACACTTTGTGAGAGGATTAACTAGGTCGTCTTCCGATGCGATCTTTGCCATATCTTCATCTCCTCTCTTAACGATTTCTCGTCTAAGATTGTATATCCTTAAATGTGTTTGTTGGCCTTGTGGACTCTTGGTTCCCTTGAATTTGCAACTGCCCTAACATTACAATGCTAGACAAATTCGGAATTTTATCCAAGTCCACTTAGAAGATCTTGAGCAAAACCGATTCCTTCACTGCTCCATAAGCACTTACTTATTCGGCTTCCACGGTAGAATCAATGATGCACACTTCACCATATCATGTCTCCTTCCCCAAACGAAACACATTACATGAGGTAGATCTATATGGAATTTATATCTGATTGGAAATCTGAGTCCGAATAACCAACGGGGATTAGACTATCTGACTGATAAACCAACATTCTATCTCAAGTTCGCTTGAGATATTTCAGAATGTTTTTAACAGCCGTCCAATGCTCTTTCTCGGGGTTACTTTGATATTGTGCTACCATGCCTACGGCAAAGTAGATATCCGGTCTCGTACACAGCATAGCATACATGAGGCTTCCAACTGCCGAAGCATATGGGATGCCTTTCATGCAATCTATCTCTTCTTGTGTCTTCGGACACATCTCTTTTGATAGATGAATTCCATGTCTAAAAGGTACAAAACCTTTCTTGGAATTCTGCATGCTGAACTGTTTCAAAACAGTGTCTATGTATGAAGCTGACTATAAGCCGATCATTCTTTTCTTTTGATCTTGAGTAATCTTGATCCCTAAGATATGACCGGACTCCCCTAAGTCCTTCATATCAAACTGATTAGACAACCATACCCTCACGTCTGATAACACCGCCACATTATTTCCAATGAGCAAAATGTCATCTACGTATAGTATCAAGAATACCACAGCAGTTCCGACACACTTCTTGTACACACAACTCTCAAATTCATTTTGATCAAAACCGTAAGATTTTATTACTTGATCAAAATATTGATTCCAAGCTCGCGATGCTTGCTTAAATCCGTAGATAGACCTTTTAAGCTTGCATACAAGGTGCTCTTGACTTTTTTCAATAAAGCCCTCGGGTTGACGCATATAGATTTCTTCTTCACGACTTCCATTTAGGAAAGCTGTCTTGACATCCATTTGCCAGATCTCAAAATCAAGATGTGCAGCTATTGCCAAGAGAATACGGATAGACTTAGCATGGCTACCGGCGAAAAGGTTTCCTCATAATCGATCCCTTTTTTCTGAGTATATCCTTTCGCCACAAGTCTAGCTTTGAAGGACTCAACTTTCCCGTCTGATCCTATTTTTCTCTTGTAGACCCACTTGCATCCAATGGGTTTTACCCTATTGGGTGGCTCAACAAGCTCCCATACCTCATTTTTATCCATAGAACCCATCTCGACTTCCATTGCGGTTTGCCAAGAATCTGCATCCTTGTCTTGGAGTGCTTCGTCGTATGTCTATGGGTCTAACTCATGTTCCCCGGGGACTAAGTCAGATGACTCTCCCACGAAGATGAATCTCCTGGGTTGTCTCACAACCCTCCCACTACGACGAGGCTCCTGTTGTGTTGGTGTGTCGCGTGGTACATCAACTTGTACCCTTGGTATAGGATTAGGCCCTTTTATTTCATCTAAGATAATCTCACTTTTGGGCTTTCTATTGTTCACATAGTCTTCTTCCAAGAACTTAGAATGCGTACTAATTACGATTCTTTGGTCCTTGGGACTATAGAACATACCCCCTTTCGTTCCTCTAGGGTATCCTACAAACAACCTCAATTCCGAACGTGGATACAATTTTCCAGCTTCCTTATCCAACACATATGCCGGACACCCCCAAATCCTTATGTGTCTCAAACTGGGCTTACGCCCGGTCCACAATTCTGTGGAAGTTTTAGGAACTGATTTGGATGGCACCAAGTTTAGAATGTGAGCTGTTGTTTCCAAGGCATAACCCCAAAACGACTTAGGTAACTCCGAATAACTCATCATGGATCTGATCATTTCTAAAAGAGTTCTATTTCTTCGTTCCGCAACCCCATTTTGTTGAGGGGTACCGGGTGCGGTCAATTGGGATACAATCCCTTCACTTGACAAGTAGGTCAAAAATTCATTGCTGAGGTATTCGCCCCCACGATCCGATCGTAGGAACTTGATACTCTTTCACCTATGTTGCTCAGCCTCGGCTTTGAACTCTTTGAATTTATCAAAGGTTTCCGATTGGCGCTGCATAAGGTAAACATACCCATATCTTGAGTAATCATCCGTAAATGTTATGAAATACTCAAAACCTCCTCTAGCTTGAACCGACATTGGCCCACATACGTCAGTGTGAACGATTTCCAACACTTCACTAGCTCTATTCCCCTTAGCCCTCTTGGTCATTTTCCCCTCTAAACAAGATTCACACGTTGGAAATAGCTCAACATGGAGAGACTCCAACGAGCCGTCCGCCACCAACCTTTGAATTCTCTTTAGATTAATATGGCCAAGTCTTAGATGCCATAGAAGTGTTTCGTTCACGGTTGAAGAAAATTTTCTTTTCTTAGAAATGGTCGATGTTTTATAAGAAGCATTTTGCATGTGTTGTGCACTTTTAATAGTATAAAGATTATTCATTAATGTTCCCGAACAGATGAACTCATTGTTTCAAAAAATAACAACCATATTATTAAAAGAAACTGAGTATCCATCAACGTACGATTTAGAAACCGAAATTAAATTCTTCCTAAAACTGAGAACATAAAGAATATCCTTTAACACTAAATCTCTATCTTCAAAAAATAGGTGCACGTCTCCCACTTCGACAACCGCTACCCTCGTAGCACCGCCCAATGAGATGAGGATCTCATTCGCACTAAGTTGCCGGGTTTTCCGGATCCCCTGTAAAGTGAAACATACATGATCAGTGGCTCCCGTATCCACTACCCACGAATGGGAAACATACACCGCTAAACAAGTTTCAATAACAAGTGCATGAGAATTACCTTTCTTCCCAGCCTTCTTTGGCTTGGGACAGGCCGTCCTCCAATGTCCTTTCTCACCACAGTTGAAACACTTCCCTTTGGTAGCTTTCTTGACCCCTCCCTCATTAGTCACCTTACTCTTAGATTGGTTCGGGCCTTTGGTCTTCTTCTTCTTCTTCCCACCTTTCGGTGCGGAAGAAGTCGAACCGCTTGCCACCAAGACATGAGTTTGGTGTCCCATGAGTGTCTCCACCGATACCAAAGCTTGCAAGAGTTGTGCCAACGGGAACTCTTGATTATTCATCATATAGTTCAACAGGAACTGCTCAAAGCTTTTCGGTAGAGAATGGAGAATGAAATCAACTTGCGTTTCCGCATCATATTCCGCTCCAAGTACCTCTAACTTGTTGAGGTAGCCCATCATCTTGAGAACGTGATCCCTTATGGGTGTTCCCTCCACCATTTTCAGCGATAACATATCTCGCATGGTGATTTGCCTAGTCGTACGATTCTGATGAACGAACATCTCCTTTAGGTTTAGCATCATATCAGAAGCGGATTCAATGTCTTGGTGTTGGTGTTGCAACACATCTGACATTGAAGCCAAGATGGTACACCTAGCCATTTCATCGGATTTCATCCACTCCCTATGATATTCCCTATCGGCAATATCCGCATCATCCGTAGGCGTAGGGGGCTTTGGTGTGTCAAGAACCCATATGTGTTGTTGTGCGGTTAGGACAATAAATAAATGACATTTCCAATCAACATAGTTTTCACCTTCCAATTTGTTATCTTTAAGTATTGTAAACAGTGGATTAAAAGGAGACGACATGCTGATCTAAAATAAAACATGCATTGCATCAATACATACATCGAATCGCAAAGATTATCATAAATTTCGGTTATGCTTTGTATAAAATCTCAAAAAAATATAGCATAAATCGGCCGACATCTTAAAACAGTACACATAAGCCACAATGAGTGTGGACGTTTATGAAAACACATTTAAGCAAGTTACAAACAAGAACAGTTACAAACTTTTAATTTCAAAATTAATAGTCGACTCCCACTTGACCATATAAAATTGGTAGGGACTCCGATGGGGAGTGATAAAATGCCAATTTTATACCTAAGTATTAACCGTGATTAAATGCAGTATTATCACTATGTTTTGAATAAGTCACTCGATGAGAGGGTCAATACCGCCACTAATAATAATCCACAATCATCCTTTTGGGAATTTGTTCATGTGAACTTATCTTTTGGCCTATCCGATAGGGAGAAAGGCGCTTGTCAATGCGTAGCCAAAAGACTTCACAAACAAATAAATCATAGAGGCAAAATAATTCAATTTTATTATCTAAAATAAAATACCGAATTATATTTAAAAACATACATAGTAATTTTCGGAGTTGAGATTTTTCATCATGACATTCATGCAATCAAAATATTTAATCAAATTAAATAAATAAAGTATGCATCAAAACAAACTAAACAAATTGGCACATTAGATCCAACTGTCATGGTTTAATTTCTCATTTTGACAACGAGATGTCATAATCACCGTTCGTCTTCAAGCTTTATCGTCCGTCTCGATTAAGCTCCCACTTGACATCAATAAAATTACAACAACTTTATCTCCGGGCCTTAAAATCTCCGTTCTTCATCTTCAATATCGGTTACAATTTATTTATAAAATAAATAAATAAACCTATCATCTAGACTAGTCTATTACATAAAAACATCCTAGTCTACCCATGGATTTTCTCACGGGAAAAAATGATCAGAACGAATCGGATTTTAAAATCACATCATCATACATGCATGCATAAAAAAAATATTAAATACCATGACTATTGGATACCAGCAAAAAAAAATCTAGCAATTCTACTATCCAATTTTCAAATTTAATATTAAACACTTAAATTACAATTTGACGCATAGAGCCCGAAACCTGCTCTGATACCAGTTGTTGGAGAATTAAATACCAGTTGTTTTGAGATCAAAGACGTCCTTTGAGATCCTCTATAGGCAGATAGTGTCAACAATGGACTTGAAGGCGTACTTCTTGAGACCCTCAATTTGATAAACTCAAAAGCTTTCTCAAGTATTCCCTTGTCCTTATTCGTACACACGGTGGGAGGCCACACGAATAATCACAACACAAGGAAAGAAAAATATTTGTTGCCCAACACTGAGATTTTCGAAAATCACTGTTTCATTATTATTATGAAGTCTTGTATCATCTCTTATTTATAATGAGAATACAAGATCTTGAATATCTTGAATATCTAATATTTCAAATCTTGATTATCATGAATATCAAATATTCTAATCTTGATAATCTTGAATACTAAATATTCAATTCTTGATATTTCTTTCTTCATTATTTTCGAAAAAAACCATATGTATATAATTCCATGAGATCTTGATTTTATTAGATATTCTCGTATCCAAGATACATATCTATTTTTCATAAAATCTCTCACTAATTTATTATACATAATTTTTGAAAAATTCATGATTAGTTGGGCCCAAATTATTTCTTTTATTTTAATCACCTTATTCATTGTTGGACATTTAATTGGGCTACTTGAGGGGCCTTCAGGAGAATTAAGATTGGACCTCCTATTGGGCCTTGAATTATAACATTGAGCCCAATGTCATTCAACCCATTAACATTAATCTCACTCCACTATAGGATTAATGTTGCACTATCCATCTTAACCCATATTACAATCATATGGCTCCCAGTCATTATTTTCCGTGTTTAAGATTCTTTTATCCGTTAATTAATCAAGCCACTGAACGCTTTAATTAATTTAACATCTTAACCTTGGAGTAAGGACAGCTCTTCTTTATCATCATACCGGAAACAAATTCCACTTGCAAGATTTAGTATGACGAACGTTTAGAGCCCACCAAGGGGACTAATCATGCAAGACTCTCCAAGCACACGTTCCTCTGTATTAAATCTTAGCAACTGTCATGTTCTCAATGGCGTCACCCAAGATGCAAAGTATTGAGTCTTATTGACTCTATACCCATAACAAAATAAAGTGCCACGCACGGATCACACACAGTACTATTTAAGGGACATAGGTTTAGAAATGTCTAATTCTTCATCCCATAAATCAGTACGGAAGAATTACCTCTCTATAGGTCCTCTTCAATGCATCATCATGCACTAGTGCAATCTCTTGGTCATGATAAGCCAATCTGGGATCTACACATCAACCGTTTACCAATGGGGTGTTCAAATCCCATTTAGGTTGTGAATTTAGTACTTGTTACAAGAAACTGATAATGTGATCTTGCTGTGAGTTATCCGGGGATCACCACATTTATCTATAGTGTAACTTGTACTATTTATATGAACGGATTGCAATAAATAAATAACATTCATATTTATCTAAAGCACAATGATAAAAGATTTATTTTAGATAAAGCTCAAAGATTCAGTTTAGTTATACAAAGTAAAAGCATACTTTCTAGTATAACCCTAATAGGTTGGAGCACTCCGCTGAGTTTTCCTTGTTCTGCTCCCGGACGAGGTTCACTTCATCCCTCATTTTGGTGAACTCCTCCCGGGCGGCGAGCTTCTGGCGAGCTGATTCAAGTTCAACCTTTTGAAGGTTGAAATCAGCCTGGATTTTTTCCAGTTTCCTTATAGCATTTTGCTCCGCCACCAAGGAGGCCTTCACCTTCCCCTCCATCCCAGCGAGCTCGTCAACAGCTTTCTCATGCTCGTCCCCTAGCCGGTTGATCAGAGATTTGGCATCATGCCACGCTTGGTTAATGGCTGTAATATCATCAGTGACTAGCTGAGTAGCAGCCAGAGCTGCACAAGCATAGTGCATCACCAACTTCGCCCGGTCTGCGGGCTTCTGCCTCTCTATCATGGCGAGCTCGGAGGCCGAGAGGTACTTGGAAGCCTCAGTGAAGATTCGGTGAGCTGGTTCGGGTGGAAGCTCCCTCGCAGACGCCAAGGCTTTGGACCTCTCCCCCGTGTGAAGAGCATCAGGGCGATGTGGGAACTCGGCGGGAGCATATCTACGAATCAAAGATAAGTTAGAACATAATAAATAAGCAATCAACATCTAACTTCAATACATTTAACCCCCTTACCCAAACCGATCGGGATTATCCTCGGGAAGAGTATCATCATGAATGGGGGTCCCATAGGGAGATGGTGGTGCACTCTATGGAGTTGGAGGAGCTGGAGAGGAGTGAGGAACGATAGATCACCCAGAACCACCGTGACCCGATCCAGAGCCTCCTCGATCACTTCGTTCAGTGTCCTCATCTCAAAGACCAGTTCGAGTCCGCTTCTGAGTGTGAGCTTCCTCCTCGATTACTCTCGATCCATCTCCACAATGGAGAGCTCTTTTTGTCTGATGAACCAGAGGCTAAAAACCTCGCTCAGATTTGGAATCACCTCGCCCGGACCCCTTCTTGGTCTAAGCGACCTTATCTTTGGTTTACTAGGGGGCAGAAGTCTTCTTCAGTGAGCTTGAACCCCCAGTTTTATCAGTGGAGGGGGCCGTCTTGGCGAGGTCCGCCTTTTTGGTCACCTCCAGAATGGTGCCAAAAGGAATTCCAGCTCAGTTTGGGCGAGGTTTACCCATCTGAAGTTGGCGAGCAAGAAAATGATAAGCCTCGGGAACGTTGATAGGTGGGAGGATAACTACTGCCCCTTCATCTGCAAATATAGAGCAAATCAGAATCAGTAATCGGCGAGCTCCACTAGCAAGTTGGCGAGCTATGTAAAGTTGTAAACCTTGAGGATCCGGACCCTGAGCAGTAAGGTGGTGCGGCGAGGTTAAAACATCGGCAAGTCTCCAGCAATGATGCTGACATAGATGTTTGATCTCCCGGTCCTTCAACTCCCGTAACAACACACAGTCAGCACAAAATCAAAGCCAATAGACACTTCGGGTTTAACACGACTTGACTTGTGGTGCTTCGGACCTGCAAAAATGAAGATTAGATTAATAAATCTAATCCAACACACACACCGAAATATGCCACTTACTGCTAGCTTCTCCGTATTCTTCCGGGGATTAAATACGTCATCCTCGTCCATTCAAAGCTCGCCAATCCCCACCAATATAGACGAACTGCTCCTTCCAGTCACGAACTTTATTGGGGAGGATGCCTAAGAATTTCTCTCCCGGGCGAGCTTTGAGGTAGTAGTACCCCTTGCCATCTTTAACTTGCCGGGTCACAGTGAATAACTCGTTAATCTCCATCGTGGTTAACTGATTCTCATACCCCTCAAGCCCAAAAATCATCAACGTCGCCAAGAGACTGCTCCAAGCATTCGGGGTAAGCTGCGTGATGGCGAGGTTAGTGTCCATAAAAAATTGCCCGATGATGGGGTGCAAGGGTAGGGTAAGCCCGACCTCCAAGGTGTGAATGTTGATAGCAATTAGTCCGGGGGGGAGGCATATCAGCTCGCTCATTTTCTTCCGGAGCATACAGGAAAATATCCAATGGGATGCGATATTTCTTGCGAAGTTTTGGCAACGAGTATTCACTGATGATGCTCTGAACCTCGATGCCTTGTAGTCAGAATGGCCATCAACGTCTCGGAAGGTTCGCTCGGGTAATGGGAAGGTCGCCGCATGTCTTCCAACATACTCCGCCCAATTGAACTCGTGTACAATGTCAAAGGGGACCTGATGTTCTAGAAGTTTGGGGAATGGAAAATCAATGAAGCGAAGATACTCGTGAGTAACTTCCACCTCTCCATCAATCTCACGAGCAAGTTCGCTGGTTTGGTCACCAGTTTCGGTGACCTCTTCCTGAGCCTCGGCGACCTCCACCTCATCCTAGGCGATGGCCTCGTCAGTGGCTCGGTCAAAGTCCCTCCAAAGCTCGCGAAGACCCGATCCCTCACCATCTCCAGAGTTGGTAGCTCTCTCCCCTGAATCAGAACGGACTTCGCCAGGAAGCTCGCCAATACTCGGGTGAGCTACTGAGCTCGCCCCAGAGCCCGACTCAATCAAAATGGGTGTCATTTGGGGGGATTGGCATGTTCTCGGTCATAGGCCTTTTTCCCGGGTTACGATGCGAAATGGTTCCACTCGAAGATTGGTCAGACATGATTAAATTAATGGTGATAAAGTTTTAATTGTTACGTTCGAGTTGACCGGAGTTAATGTAACAGTCACCGGAAAGTTGGGGAAGGTAATCAGAGAAGTTCAAAAAACCTCAGAGGAATGCCAAACGATACCGAAAAAATTCGAAGAAAAATGGGAAAGAACAAAGATAAATCTGCAAAAGAAAAGGAAATAAGAAGGAGGAACGGTTTTCTACCTTGAGGAAACACTGAAAATCCGTTGAATGCAAAGGAAATCACTCGCCGGAGAAAAGCTCTGAAAATCTGGGATATGTAAAAGTAAAAAATGAAGTTGCTTACTCATATTTATAGATAAGAGGGCGAGCTACAATTCTTGGAAAGTACGGGGACTTATGTGCAAAAAATTTGAAAGTTATGTCATGATGGGCGTGGGAACTGAAGCCTAAAAAGGTGTGCACGATGCCTTGATTCTCGCACCACGTCAGTATATCCACCGCCATACCATAGCTCGCTAGGATCCTTGGCACTAAGTCAAGAGGTAGTTCGTCGATACCCGAGCTCTCACCAATAAAGGTCGTGCAGCTCGCCCACACATTAGAAATATCATGATGTGAGCGAGCTGGGGGGGCAAATGTTGATAGGCGAACTATCCGAGACTAATAACAAGATTAATTAGCCAAGGTAATGAAGGTCGTCGAGCTGTTTAGAAGCCACATCATCAACCTTGACCAAAGTCAATAGGGGGAAGCTCGCTAGGAAAAGGTAGAAGCTTGCCCAGACGTCTAGTGACCCAAGTCAATTGACCGATCAAACCTAAGAGAGAGAAGCTCGCATGCAAGCTCACCCTATTGAAGGGAAGCTCGCCCGTACCTAAGGAGACCAAGCCAGAGACCATCTCTACATTGTTCCAAAATGACACAAGACATTGAAGCTCGCCCAGAAGCTCGTCTATGTCCAGGATATAGATATCGATAGTATAAATACAAGTAGAGATGTAGTAGGACAAAGTTTTGTAAAGGTAGCATGAGTAGTAAGTAAGGACAAGTGTCAAGGACACTTGTCAGCACCTAAAGCCAAGTAGGCTCACAAGGTGCCACCTCACACATGCAAACCTATAAATAGGTCTCCCACGTACCTTTCTCTCTCTAAGTTTCATAATACACCTACACTTTCTCTCTCTATATTCAAAGCTCAAGAACAATAATTCTTAGTTTATTGTTTGATAGATTTACAAAGATTAAAACAGCCATTCATCCATCCATTAACGAATTCTGCCAACAATTGGTAAGGAGACATACCTAATGGAGTTTTGAACGCTGTTCGATAGGCCCACAATGCGTCATCCAACTTGCTTGCCCAATCCTTCCTTAAAGGATTCACCGTCTTTTCAAGGATTTGCTTAATTTGCCTTTCGAAACCTCCGTCAATCCGTTCGTTTGAGGATGATAGGTAGTTGACATTTTGTGTTTGACATCATACTTAACCAACAAATTCCTCAACGAAGTGTTGATGAAGTGAGTCCCTCCATTGCTAATCAACACCCTTGGCACTACAAATCTTGTGAACACATTCTTCTTCAAAAACTCAATCACAACTTTTGAATCACTCACCTTTGTAGGAACGACCTCAATCCATTTGGAAACATAATCCACTCCAACTAAGATATAAAACTACCCATTTGACGAAGGAAAGGGGCCCATGAAATCAATGCTCCACACATCAAATAACTCCACCTCCAATATGTAATTTTGGGGCATCTCATCTCTTTGTGTTATGTTCCCCGTCCTTTGGCACTTATCACACTCTTTCACGAACCTTTCACAATCTTTGAACATTGTAGGCCAATAGAACCCCGATTGTAAAATCTTCTTCATAGTCTTTGTAGCTCCAAAGTGGCCTCAACAAGGAAATGTGTCGCAATGACGAATGATGTCATTCCACTCCTTTCTAGGAACACAACTTCTCAGAATTCCATCTACACCCAAATATAAATTCTCAGAAACATCTTCTAGGAAAACATCTTCTCAGAAACATGTATGGATCATCCCAAATATAAATTCTCACCTTCTTGAAGAGCACCTTTCTCTCATACGGATTCAACTCCGGTGAAACCTCTCCACTTGCTAAGAAATTTGCCAAATCCGCAAACCAAGGAATTTCTTCCATGACCTTCTAAATGGTAGCCTTCTCAATTCGTAACAATTTTTCATCAAGAAAGTTCTCCTTTACTTCTTCATCTTCCGGAGCTACTCCCTTTCCACTCAACCGTGATAAATGGTCGGCTATCAAATTCTCTTTTCCTTTCTTGTCCTTGATTTCCAAGTCAAACTCTTGGAGTAGTAAGATCCAATGAATGAGCCTCGGTTTGAAGTCCTTCTTGCTCATGAGATAGTGAATCACAGCATGGTCGGTGTAGAGTTTGGTTTTTGCCCCCACCAAATATGGGCGAAATTTGTCCACAGCGTACACCACGGCCAAGAGCTCTTTTTCGGTTGTTGTGTAATTACTTTGAGCTGAGTTGAAAGTCTTTGATGCATAGTAAATGGCATGGAACCTCCCTTCTCGCAGCTGTCCAAGCACAACTCCATAGCGAAATCGCTAGCATCACACATCAAAATGAATGGCTCTCTCCAATCGGGTGTAATGAGGATGAGTGCACTAATCAAGGCCTCCTTCAATTTCCTGAAAGACAACATACACTTTTCATCAAAAACATATGGACCATCTTTTTCTAACAAATGAGATAGGGGTTTTGAAAGCTTAGAGAAGTCTTTGATGAATCTTCTATAGAACCCCGATGTCCTAGAAATGATCGAATCCCCTTCTCATTGGTTGGAGGCGGAAGCTTTTCGATTGTGACCACCTTTATTTTGTCAGCCTGTAAACCTTTAGAAGAAACATGGTGACCAAGGACAATGCCCTCCTTCACCATAAAGTGACATTTCTCCCAATTGAGAACAAGATTAGTTGCTTCCCACCTTTCAAGCACCAACTCAAGATTAGGCAAACAATTATCAAAACATTCATAAAAAACTGAAAAATGGTCCATAAAAACCTCCATAATTCTCTCAATTAAACCATGAAAAGTCACCATCATGCACCTTTGGAACGTTGCGGGTGCATTACACAACCCAAAAGGCATCCGCCTAAATGCAAACGTTCCATAAGTACATGAAAGTGTACTCTTGTCTTGGTTCTTGGGTGCAATCATGATTTGGTTGTAACCCGAGTAACCATCCAAGAAACAATAATACTCAAAACCACCAAGAAAATCTAACATTTGATCAACAAAAGGCAAGGGAAAATGATCCTTACGGGTAGCTTTGTTCAATTCTCTATAGTCAACACCAACTCTCCAACCCGTAGCTACCAGTGTAGCTATAACCTCATTTGTCTTAGTAGTAATAACAGTCATTCCCCCTTTCTTAGAAACCAAATGTAATGGAGAAACCCATGAACTATCGGAAATAGGAAAGATCATATTAGCATCTAACAACTTAAGAATTTCTTTCCTAATGACCTCTTGAATGATAGGATTAACACTTCTTTGATTTTGCACTATAGGCTTACTCCTTTCCTCCAATCTTATCTTGTGCATGCATATAGATGGGTTTATACCCTTAAGATCATCAATGCTCCATCCTATCGCAGTTTTATGCTTCCTAAGAACCACTAACAATTTTTCTAACTCACATAAATTAAGTAAAAAAGAAACAATTACCGGAAATTTCTCTTCCTCATCCAAGAATGCATACTTTAAATGGCTCGGTAACTCCTTCAACCTTTCCTCTTTCTCCTTTGATTGTTCTCCACCCGAAACCGGCTCTAACAAAGATGGAATATCACTTCTTTGCTTCCTCAAGTCTTTCGCTTCTTCCACTTCTCCCATGTTCCTATCAATACAAGAAGAAATAGTCAAATCATCATGAGGATTAGAATCTATATCACAAGATGGAATAACAAAATCTTTAGAGAAAAGAGTGTATGCAGAATTTTCCCAAGCTTCTTCCATGCATAAATCGACCACATCAACCACATGACACTCTTCTTGCTCCATAGGATGTCTCATTGACTCTTGTAATGAAAACTTTAACTCTTCACACTACTACATATTTTCTCATAGATAACAGATATTGTTGGTCCCTTAAGTGGTCAAGGTCTAGAGAGGGGGGGTGAATAGAACTTGAGTAAAAAATAGAATTTTCAAACTTTTTCAAAGAAGGTAATCTAGAACCTTACAGTAACCTTTTAAAAGTTCAAAAACAGTTAGTCTACAAGAGGTTTTATGGACCACAAAAATTACAGCTGTGAACTTAAGAAGTCTGCAGCTGCAGACTTAAAAAACTTGCAAATAAATAACTAACTTGTAGACAAAATATCAGAGGGATTCTCACACTAAGTAGTGTATTGAGAATACTCTAATGTGCAACAAAAATAAGTGTAAGTGTTAATGAAAAACAGTTTGAACAGACTTAACAACTGAGTGACTGTTGGTCCCGAAATGAGTAAATCAGTGTATGGGGAAATACACTGATGTCAGATTTTCCTGAAATCTCAGAAAAATGCACTTTCAGACTTAGTCAGGAGGATCCTGATGTGTTCAGTTAAACTGATGGTCCTCAGGGCAGCAGAGACAGATCAACAACGTACAAAATAGGCTAAGTCAGAGTGTGCTCTCAGAAGCTCAGTAGAGATAACCCACCTACTGACAACTCGGAAACAAGTCAGTTGGATAGCTATCCCAGTAAACTAAAGTTAGTGCGGAATGTGAGCCCTTAGGTTTCTACTCGTTTTAGTTCCTGAAAACTTTGATCAGTATTGCTTAAGAAAACTTGTTTAAGGCTGGTGCACAGTTTTAAGTATCAGGATGAAGAATCAGTCCTGATGGTTTGAAAACAATGCAAGTATGCTCAGTTTAGTATGATGACAGTATGATCCTGAGCAAGTAAGTAAATCAGCACAAGAGGACATTTTTAACATGGTTCGGAGATAACCAACTCCTACGTCCACGACCTGATTAAACAGGAAGCTACCCTCTACCACTGAGGATAGGTACTTGATTTTTACGTGCCAAGGGACACGAGTAGCCTTCTTCCTCTCTAAGGAATCGACCCCTGGGCGTTTTACAAGTCCCAGTCCTTCTCACCAACCAACTCACAGACTGAGGGGTTTGGTATTCATGTTTCCAACTATTGTGTGCTAATCCTTCTAACCAAGCAGTTCTAAGGATAGGATCAACACTCTAAGTAATATACCAATTTGATTCCTACTAGAACACTAGAGAAATTTAAAACTTCAGAGTGTTGCTTCAAATTTGCTTTGAGTGCTTGGAATCTTGAGATGCTTTCACTTAGAAATTTCCCGTAACCTTGAATGGGAGCAAGGTCATCTGTATTTATAGGGAGTTTTGAAATATATATGTTTCAAACCCTCCTATTTAGGGTAGGTGCAGGTTTTGGTTGTCCTTTTCTGACAATAGCCATACTAAGTATGGTAACACTCTAATCCACCGTCTGCAGCTCTGAAAACATTAAATGTGGCGCAGTCTCCGTACTTACGTGTCGCCTCCTGTTGGGACAATCTGAATAGTTTGATTAGATCCCAAAACCCCTGATGAATCTGCCTAAGTACAGATGTTCAGGATAAAATAGTTCAGGATAGTTAGGTTAGAAATTCAGTATAGGAGGAAATTGCTGAAGACTGAAGAATATTGGAGTCGACCCAATTTACTGAAGTC
>JAPKLY010000653.1:175536-202637 GCA_026898435.1 Prunella vulgaris | reverse complement strand
CTGGTTCTCATCCCTCGCCCCGGGGTCAATTCAATCATTCGGCCAACTCACACGGGAGTTCCTGGCCCACTTTTCTGGGTTTAGGTCTTACTTTACCCAGAAGCATCGACTCGCCAACATCCATCAAGGAAAAAATGAGACTGACCAGCAGTACTTGGAAAGGTTCGACAAGATACTGCTGGAAGGTGAGCCAGTGAGCGAGGACACAAAGATAGTCGCAGTGATGGCCGGACTCAAGAAAGGCACCGAGCTCTGGAGGGAAATGCACCTGGCATGCCCAAACACCTACACCGAGTTTTGATACAAAGCTGGGGTGTTTTTGGCTATGTAGGAGGCACTACTGAAAGAGGTTGGTGCCTCGGAGGAGAAGAAGCCACACAGAAAGAAGTCTGGGGGCACCTACAAAGCTCCCCGGAACTTGAAGGCCTTTGGTGACGGAGATGAGTTCAAAGAGAAGCTCAACCAAGTCCTCACCATCTCCGTTCACCATGTTTTTGCTGCGGTCAAGGATAAAGCTATGCTGAACGAACCTAGGAGGATTAGTCAGGACCGCACGAAGCTGAACCCCAACAAATTTTATGCCTACCACCAGTCGATCGGCCACTTCACCAGCGAGTGTCGCGATCTCCTCAAACAATTATGGAAGTTCTATGAGGACGGGAAGCTGGCCGAGTTTGTCAAGAAGGCACCTGCCAAGAGAACCAGAGTTGAAAGGAGGTAGTTGTCAGATGATGAAGAGGAGGACGAAGATCGACGTGGACCTCAACATAGGCGTAGGGCACCTCCCCTGCCTCAGTAAGACTAGGAGCCAACCCGAGAACTCCTGGTTCTCGAAGAAGTGACCGGAGCTGCTGGAGGTCTCCAGGATGGGAGATCCTCCATCTCCAAAAGACAAAGGAAGGCCGACGTCCGGGCCATAAACCAGGTACAAGAAGGCAGCTCCAGTTCCAAGCCCGCTGCTCATCCCACAGCCGAGCTAACATTTTCTTCAGTGGACTGGGAGGGGATTCTGACTCCCCACAATGACTCGTTGGTGTTAAGCGTCAACATCATGAACGTCCGAGTTCACAGACTACTTGTAGACACCGGCGCATTCACCAACATACTCTTCAAATCCACCTTAGACGCCTTAGGTGATTTTGAGTCGTATATTAAACCTAGTAATGCTAGGATAGTGGGGTTCGGAGAACCTGTACATGTAATCGTCCCCGTAGGCCAGATTAGGTTGAGCGTCCAACTTGTATCGATCGAGGACCCTGAGAGGAGACTGACTAGGTTAGTAGATTTCCTTATTGTCGACCAGCAGTCTACCTACAACGGGTTCCTTGGCCGCCCTTTTATCAATGAATTCAAAATGACTTGTTCGACCTACTACTACTGTCTTAAATTCCCAACTCCTAAAGGTGTGGGAACTATTAAGGGAATGTTTGCTTCAAGTCAAAGATGGCCGAGCAAAGAAGTCTGTAACGCAGGTTCACATCCTTGAAGAAGATGTACAAATTCTAGCAGATGAGCCAAATATCCTAGACATCATCTCAACAAAAACCGAGTTGATGGAGGTAGGCGACCTGCCGGAATTAATGACCGAAATAGACCAAGTATCAGAACCTGTGCAAAATACACAATCGACACCCATGGAAGGACTGGAGGAAGCTCAAACTAACCAAGTGCAGGAACCAGTGCAAGATCAACAACCTGCACCCATGGAAGTGGTCGATGGCGCTCAAAGTGGAGAACCCGCAGGAGATCATGAACCCATGCCGATGGAGATTGATCAAGCTCTCCAAGATGGTGAACCATCCCAGGTTGAAGGGTCATCCAATCTAGCACCTCAAGAAGTAGGAAAAGGGGACGAACCTGCCAAAGTTGAAGAAGGTGGAGATGACCTCGAACCCCGAATAGGCCATGAACCTGCGATGGAAGATAACTTGGAGGAGTTCCTGAAGGACCCAAGGTGGTAAAACCAGAAAAGGAAGGTCACTCCCATGGAAGAATTGACAGTAATCCCGATAGACCCGAAAAGGGACTTGGAACTTTTCATAGGTTCCGAGTTGCCCGAACCGTACCGGTCGAAGATGCAGCTGTTTCTTATGTCCAACCTGGATGTGTTTGCCTGGTCCCATGAAGATATGACGGGGATCCCGTTGGAGCACACATGTCATCGACTCAACATAGATCCGACGAGGAAACCTGTGCGCCAAAAATGAAGGAAGTACGGACCAGACAAGTACGAAGCTTTAACCATGGAGGTTAAGAAGTTGTTGGACAACTAGTTGATCAAGGAAGCTTTATGCCCACAATGGGTTACAAACCCAGTCCTGGAGAAGAAGCCCAATAGAACGTGGAGACTGTGCATCGACTTCACGGACTTGAACAAGGCGTGCCCAAAAGACAACTTCCCACTGCCCCACATCGATCAACTTGTAGATAGCACTGCAGGCCACGAGATGATGACGTTCATGGATGCCTTTGCAGGCTATCACCAGATAGCAATGCACCCAGATGACCAGGAACATACGGCGTTCTACACCAACAAGAACATGTACTACTGGGAGAGAATACCGTTCGGACTTATAAACGCCGGAGCTACCTACCAAAGGTTGGTGAACAAAATGTTCGATCAACACATCGGCCATACCATGGAAGTGTACGTAGACGATATAGTTGTCAAGAGTTTGTGAAAGGAGGTCACCTTGACTACCTAAAGCAAACCTTCGACATACTACACCACTACAACATGAAGTTGAACCCCAAGAAGAGCAGCTTCAGCGTACATTCAGGGAAGTTCCTGGGACATTTGGTGAGCCAAAGAGGAATAGAAGTCAATCCAACGCAGGTCAAATGCATCATCAAAATGAAGACACCTGATTCAGTTCCAAAAATTTAAAGACTAACCGGGTGTTTGGCAGCTTTAAACCGGTTTATCTCCAGGTCCGGCGATCAAAATCGTCCATTTTTTGAAGTAATTAAGGCGAACACACTCAGATACAAAGAAGCGCTTAAAGCCAATAAGCTCCATCTTAAAAACCACTTCAAATGGACGAGTGAATGCCAATGAGCCTTTGAATACATCAATGCATACCTGGCGAATACTCAAATCCTATCGAAGTCAGTACCTGGTGAAAAGCTGTACTTGTACCTAGCTGCGTCGGAAGTGGCCATTAGTTCCGTCCTAGTTCGAGAAGAAGGCAAAACACACCTACCAGTGTACTACGTGAGCCAAGTCCTACACGAAGCTGAGTTGCGGTATACCCCAACGGAGAAGCTAGCCTATACATTGGTGATGAGTGTTTGAAAATTACGGCCCTACTTTTTCGACCATCCAGTAGAGGTGTTGACAATGTTTCCGCTACGACAAATACTACATTGGCCGGACACTCCAGGACGCTTGTTGAAATGGTCACTAGAAGTTAGCCAATACGATATAACATACGCACCCCGAACAGTAATCAAGGGACAAGCGCTCACCGACTTCATCGTCGAGCTAACTTTCCCACAAGATCCGATGAGGGGGCGTATAGCTCTGTGGCATCTCTACGTCGATGGATCATCAACTAGCACAGCAGCAGGAGCCGGTGTAGTACTGTTTAGCCCAGATAGGCAAGTCTTCACCTCCGCGATCCGGTTCGACTTCAGAGCAACCAACAACGAGGTGGAGTATGAAGCACTGATAGCCAGACTTAGGCTATCATTAGCTGTGGGGGCAACCGATCTTCAGATTTTCGGAGACTCCCAGCTAATAATATCCCAAGTCCGGGGGGAGTACGAAGCTAAAGATCAACAGATGATGACATACCAGAGGATAGTAGCATATCTGATTTCAATGTTTACGCAAGTTTACATCAATCATATTCCAAGGTTGGAAAAAACACAAGCTGACGCTCTAGCCTGAATAGCTACCAGCAACGGCGAAGCAGAAGTCACGGAGGTCATCGTCACCAAATTAAAGAACCCCTCGACATCTAATTACACAGTAAACCAGACTTCGAGTGGGGGCAGGACGATGGCGAGGATTGGCGCACTCCAATCCAAAGATACTTGAAGGACGGAGTGGTTCCTGAAGATACGTGGGAAGCTAGTCGGCTAGTAAATCAGGCAGCCAGATATACTTTGGTAGACGACCATTTCTACAAACGTGAATTTTCTCTACCCCTACTCAAATGCTTTTCCAAAGAGCAAGGGTTCGAGGTGTTAGAAGAAATTCACGAAGGAATTTGCGGAAGTCATGCTGGGGGACAAGCTTTGGCATACAAAACAATTAGACAAGGGTACTACTGGCCCACTCTTCGCAAAGATGCCATTAGCTTCACGCGGAAGTGCCGAAAGTGTCAACTTTTCGCACCTAATATCCAATCCCCAGCTACTCAACTAAAGTCGGTCTTCATCCCGTGCCCTTTTGCAAAATGGGATATCGACTTGATCGGCCCTTTTCCACCGGGCAGAGGCGATGTAAAGTTTGCCATTGTAGCAGGAGATTATTACACTAAATGGGCTGAACCCGAGGCACTCACAACAGTAACGCAAGAAAGAATGATCAATTTTATATGGAAGAACCTGGTATGTCGATTTGGACTTCCGCAATCAATTGTAACAGATAACGGGAGACAGTTCGACGGACAGAAGTTGAGAGAATTTTGTAATTCATGGAACATTAAGAAACACTACTCAACTACGTACAATCTGCAGTCGAACGGTCAAGTCGAAGCAGTTAATAAGATTCTGAAACATGTGTTAAAGATCCGCCTCGAAGATAAGAAAGGAAGCTGGGCAGACGAACTTCCGAAGGTTCTATGGTCGTACAGAATGTCATACTGAGCAAGTAATGGAGAAACACCATTTGCCTTGGCCTTCGGAACGGAAGCAGTAGTACCGGTGGAAGTCCAAAATAAGACTTGGAAGGTGGTAGGCTATGATGAGTAGGAGAACGATCAAGCTTTAGCGGTAGAGAAAGACTTGCTTGAAGAAACTAGAGCTTCGTCCGAAATGAAGAACGCCACCTACAAGCGAAGAGGGGAGAAGTATTACAATTCCCAAGTTCGAGATCGAAAGTTCAAAGTGAAAGATTTGGTACTAAGAAAGAAGCTGGCAACCCCACCCGGTGTATTTGGGACAAATTGGGAAGGACCGTTCCGAGTTACCGCAGCATGGGCAAACGGTACGTACGAGCTCGAAGAAGCAGAAGGAAATGCCTCGTCATATACGTAGAGTGCGGCACATTTGAAGAAATTTTATCATTAGAGAGAAATTTTGTAATAGAATAGTCAAAGGTTCGCATCAGAAGTGTTGATGGCAACCTGTGTAAATCACGTTACTAAACGAAGTTAGAAATTTTCAGAAAATATCAACTGTTCGAAGCTTCGTAATACACAAGGACCAAGGTCCCAAACGTTATAAAATAAATGCTCAAAGGCAAAGGCCGAAGTGCCCAAAGGTTAGCAAGGGTGTCTTTCTTAAAGGATCACCAAGCACCTACTGCCCAAAGTTAGAAAAATTCACAAAAATGACGGTTAAAATGTCTAAGGCAAGGTTCTTGAAACCCAATCGCCCAAAGTGAATTAAATAAAGTACAACTCGCTGCCTTAAGCAGTTTAAGACGAGTAATTCGTGACCCTAAGTGGTGTAAGACGAAGAATATGTAATAATTAAACGATGGTACGATTCATGGTCCAAAGCGACATAAAATGAGCGATTCGCTTCTCAAGAAGTAAAGTAAGACGAACAAATGAGTACCGAAAATATAAAAATGAGCTAATCAAAGATATAACGTGCATAAAAATTTAAATAAACAAGATTGAAACAAAAAAAGATCAAATTTCATTTAAAAGTACTTGAGAACCTTTCAAGTGAAAAGATACCTGAAAAATTCTCAAGTATTAGAAATTGCGCTAGCCACAAAGGTCGGCTACCTGACCATCTTTAAACTACAAAACAAGCTCCTTCTGGGCGAGCTATACACAGCCCAAAGAGCTACTAAGACTTGACAAAATATAAAAAGGCTATACTAAGGAAAACAAAGAAAAAGCTAAGAGTCTGGAGCTGCGGGAACTTCGGGAGTTGGCGTGGTGGAGACGTCGGCAGGGATCTCAGGAGCAACCTCGCCACCAGCAACTTGGCGATCTTGAGGGGAGAGTCGGGGCAATGTGGTGATGTTTCCATTGCACCCACTGGTGTCCAGCTCGCTGAGGTTCAACATGGCGTCCCCACAAGCTTTCTGAAGTTGTGCTATGGTGGGGGGAGTTCGCTCTTCTTCCTCAGCGACCTCCTTCTCCGCGATGTTCAGTTCCGGGACCGGTACAGTGTTTGTAATTTTGAAATGTACCGGAACAAAGTCGAGAGGAATCCCATGCTGAGGAAGGTCGCCGATATCCAACTCAGTCTCGTTCGGGAAGGTAGCCTTGTCCAAACAATCTTTAAAATCACCCACTACGGCTGCTACCTCATCATCTTTGTGAGCTCGTGCCCACCAGATGGTCCTCAGAACCTTGGCATAACATTGGACAAATCCTTTGTCAGAGGCCTCGGCTTTCACAGAATCTAAGCTCGCCGGGGAGGAGGCATCATTGCGTAACTCGGCGACCTCATTTATCTTAGCTGAGAGTTCATCCCTCAGCTTTGAACACTCTTCATCAGCACTCTTGGTCCAGCTCCCTCTTGGTTACCGTGTGCTCGCCGACCTCCTTAGCGAGCTTCTCGATGAACTCCTGCTCCTTGGCTTTTATTTGGGCATCCACATCCCTCTGAATTGCCGTGAGCTTATGCTAGAGGTCGCTGAGCTGCTCAAGGGCACTCTGCTCGGATGCCAAAGACGCAACCGCCTTCTCCTCTTCGAGCTCCGCCGACTTCTTGGCCTTGTCGAGAGATTCTGCCATTTTAATGAGGCTCTCGTTCTTCTCCTGGCGAACTTGCTCTTGTTAAGTCGCCAGGTCGATCACCTTTTGGTTGGCGAGCAACAACTCGCTTGCGTAGTGCATAGAGAGGCGAGCATTCTCGATCAAATTCTGCCTCTCTAAAGTCGGTAGCTGGGGACTTGACCAATACCTCGGCACCTCACTCACAGTGTTTTGAGCGAGGCCGGCGGGAAGGTTACGCATGGAAGTGAGGGAGCGAGACCTCTCATAAGAGTGGAGGGCTTCATGCCTGTGAGGAAAGGCGATGGAAGCAGAGCTGCAAAATCAGAACACTTAGTTAGAAAAAGAAAAAAGTACGAAGGATGACCAGGAATGAAACCAAGTTGGCGAGCTACTTACTGAACTCGCTCAGGATCCCAGCCTAGGAGTGTATCATTCACCGTTTGTACTCCAAAAGGAGATGGGGAAGGTGGCGACCTTTGAATTGGTGCTATGGGCAGTGGAGCTGTCGAGTGGGCGGAACCACCTTGTGCCGACCTTGTGTCAGCACGCTCAACTTGCTCAGATTCCTCCTCATCATGAAGAAGAGTTCGAGCTCTCTTGTGAGCTTGAGTGTCGCCCTCCCCGACTCGGGACCCATCACCACGATGAAGGCCCTCTTCGTCTGGTGGGAAGCTCTCTTAGGCGTGGTTCCAGCTCGCCCCCCTCCTTTGTTAGTCCGTGCGGGAGCAAGATTTTTTGCCGGAGCTTTGGCTGGCCCCTTTTTAGCCCCAAAGCCACCAACGTCGCCCCTCTTAGTGGCAACCTCCGTCTTTTTGCTCGCATCCAGAGTGAGAGTCGATGGCAGGCCCAACCTATTTGGGCGAGGTGGAGCCATGGCGTGATGACGAGCTAATGTATGATAAGCCTCGGGGATTTCAACCATTGGAAATGCAACCCAGTCACCACTTACAAGAATTGAAAGAATAAGGGTTAGCGTCTTGGCGAGCTATCCACCCAACTAGCGAGCTTCAGTAAGTTATAAACCTGGGAGCACAGGACCTTGAACAGTAAGGTGATGCGGCAAAGTGTGAGCCCAGCAAGTCTGAGACAATGATGTTGGCAAAGGTGGGCGACTTCGCTATCGTCTTGGCTCCACAGGTAGCAGACAGCCTGCACCAAGTCGAATTCAATTGACAATGCAGGTTTGCCACGACTGGACTTGTGGTGCTTTAAACCTGCAAAAGAAGGGAAATTAGATTAGTAAATCTAATTCTACCCACACACACTGAAATACGCGACCTACTGCTAGCCTCTCCATATTCCTCAGGAGAAAGATTCGTCCTCCCCACCCAGAGTAATTGGTAGAAGCTTCTCCAATCTCCACACATGAAGACGAACTGTTCCTTCCAGTCGCGATCCTTATTGGGAAGGATTCCAAGGAATTTCTCACTCGGGCGAGCTTTAAGGTACTAGTAGCATGTGCCATCCTTCACTTGTCGGGTTACTGTGAACAGTTCGTTAATCTCTGCTGTATTAAGTCGGTTTTCATATCCCTCCAATCCAAAGATCGCCAACGTCGCCAACAAACTACTCCAAGCATTGGGTGTGAGTTGAGTAATGGCGAGGTTGTTGTCTAATAGAAATTGGCCGATGATCGGGTGCAAGGGCAATGTAAGCCCGACCTCGAGGGTATGGACATTAATGGCAGTTAGCCCAGCAGGAGGTGCATCAGCTCGCTCTTTCTTTTGTGGCGCATACAGGAAAATATCGAGGGGGATTTGATATCTGCAAAAGAAAGAGATGAAGGAAAGAGAAATGGTTTTCTACCTTGAAGAATCCCCAAAATTCTGTCGGATGCAAAGGAAGTTGATCGCCAGAAATTGCTCTGGAAATTCAAAGAAGTAAAAGTGGAAGATGATCTTAATTTCCCGTATATATAGGCGAAGGGGCGAGCTTTAATTTTTCGGAAAGCTTAGGGACCTATGAGCAAAGTTTCGAAAGTAGTGGCATGATGGGCACGGGAAATAAGGCCTAAAAAGGCATGCACGACGCCTCAAATCTCGCTCCGCGTCAGCACTCTAACCACCATAACGAACCTCGCCCATAAGCTCGGCATCTAATCAAGAAGTAGTTCGTCAATACTAGAGCCTTCATCCAGAAACAAATCAGCTCGCCCACACATTAAAAGTATCATGATGTGAGCGAGCTGGGGGGCAAATGTTGATAGGCGAACTACCCCAAGATAATTATGAGATTAATTAAACAAGGTTAAGAAGGTCGCCAACTTGCTGGGAAGATGCATCGTCAACGCTAACCAAAGTCAACATTGGAGAAGGTCATCAAGAAGAGAAAGAAGCTCGCCCAACTATTTGATGGCCCGAACCCAACGACTGACTATGCCTAAGAGAGAGAAGTTCGTAGGCGAGCTTCCCCACTTGAAGGAAAGCTCGCCCGTATTCCAAGAGACCAAGCATGACTCCACCTCTACATTGTTCTGAAACGACACAAGGCCTAGAAGCTCGCCTAGGACCAGGGCATTGATAACGTGTATATAAGAAGCAAGTAGATGTGTAGTAGGACAAGCTTTGTAAAGGTAGCATGAAAAGTGAACAAAGACAAGTGTAAAGGACACTTGTCAACACCTAAGGCCAAATAGGCTCACAAGGTGCCACCTCACACATGAAAACCTATAAATATGTCCCTCTTGTATCTTTCTCTCTCTATGTTTACATAATACACACAACTACTTTCTCTCACTAGCTCTCATCTTTCTCTCTCTATTCATAACACTCAAGAACAATTTCTTAATCTTGATAATTGTTTGGTAGATTCCTAAGATAAACAACCATAATTATCCCATTAGTTAAATCTATCAACACCATCTTCTTTCAAAGACTATAATATGACTCTACATTCGTGTGTTTATACTTTCTAAATTATATAATTATTGTTTTTTCAGATTTATTTTTATTAATTTTTAGTTCTTCTATATTTTACTTGTAATCAGATTACTTCTTCTTCTTCTTTTATCCGATAGTTCAGTAATAACTACAATAGATTAATTTGAATAAAAATTAGTGCATGTGTATATAATTCTCAATATTAAACTCTGCATAAGCTTGTGTTAAAGCAAATTATTTATAGTATAAACAAGAGATCATTTCATTAGACATGGTACACAAGTACAGAATATAAACATACTAGTACTACATTATAAGGTGCAAGTAGCGTAACTACACTCTTAAATCATTATATTAAAAAGACTAGGACATAAACGGTGTTGTAATCAGATTGGATCAACTTTCTTCAAAATGGAAGGCTACAAACTTGCTATACAAGTTCGATGCGTCCTTATAGGACCAGATTCTGTGCATTTAGCCATTAGTCATGCGCGGGTCAATAAATGTTGAAATTTCTTCGTCACTTGAGTCAGATAACACAATAGTGTCCGATATGTCACTAGTGTCAGAGGCAATTTCCACTACTTCAGTGTGGGGGTGGATTTGTGATAGTTGTGGCCCTTGTGGAGGAGGTATCCCAGGTTCATCTTTATGGAATAGGATATGCACATATTTTCATATTCCGTTTCACCTCTGTAATAATATGCACTACACAGAGGGTTTATTACCTGAAATGCATTACTAGTGGTTGAAAAATAGTAGATATTCAGTTTAATTGCATGAATGAGCTTATACTAACCCTTATCAAGAATCTCAAAGTTGCTTTATTACTGTAGATGGTGTTGAATTCTTGATCCCAAATGACCTGAGGGGTGTTCAGAATATCAACAAAGCAATCGTACCTGGACCATAGATGGAATATTCTACTATCAGCTTCCTGAAAATTAAATGATGACCCGGTGTTTCATTGAGCCTACTAAGTGCGGTTTTGATTGCTCGGGTATTAATTTCACTTCGGTTAGCCCAATGTCCTTCACGATGTTGATCAACCAAGAGTTTAAAAAGCAGTTATCCAGGAATTTGGTCCATTTGGACTTGTAGAAGATTTTTCCCTGAAACGGGATATTACTCAACCACATCTCTGACAAAGGCATGAATTTATATAGATTTTATTGTGCACGACAACTTCGTTTAAAATAGCAGTATGATCCTGCATTTCCACACTATATTATTAATTCAATAGGTATGATGATACACATGCAAAAACCTAAGAAACACCATAAGCCACATAGCCACAAAATAGGAACAATGAGATATCTCAATGTAGAACACCATAAAATTAATTTCAGATTTGACACTGATTACAAAATGGACAGCCAAAATACAGCCCTAATAGCAATGCTAAACAGATAAGTTGTGTTAAGTAAGATGTCATTAAATGTTATGACTTAAATTAGGAAATTTTATGCCATACATGTTTAGGCATTGAAATTAGCAAGTGTATAGCACTACAACGTGGTGTTGGTTAGAAACTTAAGGCTATGAATTAGTAAAATTAAAGTCCTACAACATAAGATATTTGAGAATTTATAAATAAAGAGCCGGTGGGGCAGAGGCAGAGCAAAATGTAAAAGCTAATAAACGATCATAATGTTTTTTGGAATTCACAAACATGAGTTGAAAACGGTCTAAATGGAACCAAGCATATGTTTTCCCCTTCATAGGCATTTCATCGAGCATAATGGATACAATATATTCAGTGAATATAACACAAGAAATTTAATCACGTATTCAAATGTAACAGAGCACTGTATTTTAATATACATTGCAGTGGATGGGTTTAGAGGAGAACATACCTTCACCAGGTCCATGTCTCATAAATCGAATGAATGAACGAAAACTAACAAAAATGGATTACAAAGAGGGAATCGCCAGGTGAAAGATGACTTGTGGTGAGGATATCGATGGCAGGCGGCTGAGCAAGGCGACTGCTATGAGCTCTGACATACCCAACGATCGGCGGGGCAAGGACGACTGTGTTCTTGGATGAAGAAGAAGATGTAAATCATATTCTAATTAGGTTAGAAATAATAAGTTTTGTTTTGTTTTATTATTTATTTACGTTTTATTTTATAAATTTCAATTTACAAAATAAAGAATTCTTTGGTGTTGTTGGCAATGATAGGATAATGGTTTGGAGGTTGGATTAAGATGACATCAATAAGGGCAAAATAGATCATTTTTTGGGAGTAGGGCAAAAAAGATCATTGAGTGTTCAAAAGGGCAAAATAGATCTTCTCCAAATCTATAAATACCAGCTTTCAAGAGTTAGTATAACACGTTAAGATATCATTACACATTTACACTTACTCTCAACTGTAATCTGTAACACCTTCTCTTAACTATAATATACAGAAATCTTTGAAGTCCTGGACCTTGCAATACAAGATTAGACAATTCTTGGTGTTCTTACTCTTTTTAACATTTACTTTGCTTGATATTTGTTACCTATTCAATAATCCTCATAAATTGTTATAGGACTAACATATAATATTTATATTAATTAGTTGTCTTCTTTTCCAGAAATTCTTCTCTCTTTGGGTTTCGCTCAAAAATTTCCTTTTGATGACAAGAGGGTCTTCGATTCTGAAATTGTAAGTTGATCTTTAAACACGGTCAAATTATGATCTCCAGTGACTTACTTTTGTGTTTTGATTGTGTACTTTGCATCTATTTGCCTTCGCGAAATCGTACATTTCAGAAGGATCAAGGATGTTATCCTTGCTTTTATTAAAGGATAATGTTATCAGCAATTATTTATTAGAGGCTGTTACGGAATTAAACAAATAAATTAATTTTACAATTCTTCAAAAATTAGAACTCTTAGGCTATGTTTGTTTTGGGACTCGTTCGGATGGAGTAGGTCTTTCCGATCACGCCCCACACGAGTTTGAGATTTAACATTCACATCACAAACTCAATCCACATGACCTAAAAAATACCTAATATACACTACAAAAAATGCGGCTTTTAGCGACCGCCAATAAAGCGGTCGCTAAAATATCAAATAGCGACCGCTTTTGCGACCGCCATGGTGTTTTGGTAAAGTTTGGAAAAATAGCGACCGCTAGCGGTCGGTAAATCAATTTAACATTTTGCGATCGCCAAAAGCGGTCGCAAACATATTAGTAAAGTAATTTGCGACCGCCAAGTAGCGGTCGCTAACAGAAATTCGGTCGCTAAAATTTAAACCCGTACATGGCAACCCGGAAAAGTAGAATCGTTTGTTTTTTTAATATTAGCGACCGCTTTTTGGCGGTCACAAATATTAAAATTAATTTAGCGACCGCTTTATGGCGGTCGCAAATATTAAAATTAATTTAGCGACCGCTTTATGGCGGTCGCAAATATAAACATTAATTTTACGACCGCGAAAGCGGTCGCTAAAGTAGTATCCGGTTTAGGGTAGTTGGCTCCCATTTAATTTTACAATTTTGCGACCGCTATAGTGGTCGCTAATTTAAAAACAGCGGTCGCTAAAACGCGATTATAGAACATAATCAACTTCTATTTTCTTCAGTTTTTTCGGGGAAAAAACCCACTCCCACCCCAAAAAATCTCCCAAATTCAAACGAGCATTGTTTCAACGTGTTTGTGGCAATTGTGGAGGTCTATTATTATATTCTGCTCGTTGCTTCTAATTCACCGTACGTTTATACAATTTTACCGTTTAATTTTTAATTTTGTGTATTATATATGTTTTATATATAAGTGTTCTTCATGTGACTAATTAAATTTTAGAATTTATAATATTCATGTATTAGAATTGATAATGTGAATAATTATTGTAATTGATTATAGTTGATTTTTTGTTTAAAAAAATTGGATATGTTTGTTTATAGTCGAAACTCTGTCGAATTTTTTTATAATTTATATGTGATTTATTTTTAATTTGTATTAGATGGAACTCCCTGATCGTCGTTGGATGTATGAAATGCCTCGTTTGATACAAGAAAATATGAATTATGAATTTTGCGAGAAACTTGATGAGTTTATTACGTTTTCCTGTAGTAAACCAAATTGCATGGATACTTGTGGTCGGATTAGATGTCCTTGTTCAGACAGAAAGTGCAGTAACAGAAGATTTTTTAGCATAGATGAGGTTAAAACTCATCTTGTGGGGTTCGGTTTTTCTCCATTTTATTATAATTGGACCGGACATGGCGAAGACAGGTGGAATTATAATTTGAAAACAGTGATTGCCTTCTATGATCAGTTGAGTAGTTGTGGAGGTGAGAGATTTGAGATTGGTGGTTCGAGCTGCGACCCGTCTACACCATTGGATGAGCTAGATGAATTCCAACGGTATCATACGATGATTGATGAGTCTGGTTTGGGTGTTCACCACACAGCCATGGAGGAGGAACCAAATCCCCGTTCAAAGAAATTTTTCGAGATGCTCAAATCTGTCGATCAAAAATTGTTTCCTGGTTGTGATACTGAGACTCAGTTGTCATTCAACGCTCAGATGTAGTACATCAAAACTGAAGGCAAAGTGGGTCAGAAAGTCTACAATCAATTCGCAAAGTTGTTTAAATGGGCTCTACCTAAAGAGAACACAGCGCCAGAAAATTTCTATCAAAGTAAGAGGCTATTGAAGGATATGGGTTTACCGTTTGAGAAGATTGATTGTTGTACCAATGGTTGCATGTTGTTTTGGGGCGACGACGAGAGCATTAATCAGTGCAGGATGTGCAGCTACCCTAGGTTCAAACCCTCTGATCGTAGGAAAAAGATAGCTTTCAAGTTGATGTATTATCTACCCATCACTCCTCGTCTACAGAGGTTATATCAGTCGAGTGCCACTGCAAAAGACATGACATGGCATGCTGAGGAGTGTTCTAATCCAAATTTCGAAGAGATGTGTCATCCTGCAGACTCTAATGCGTGGAGACATCTTGATAGAGAGTTCCCAGATTTTGCGAGTGAGAAGCGAAATGTGAGACTTGGTTTGTGCACAGACGAATTTGCTCCATTCGGTATGGACGGGAAGAAGTATTCTTTGTGGCATATTTTGTTGACTCCGTACAATCTACCCCCTTGGTTGTGCATGAAGCTTCAACACATATTTCTCACTGTGTTGGTGCCTGGTCCTCACAACCCGAAGTATAAACTGGATGTCTACCTCAGCCGTTGATTAAAGAGTTGTTATATTTTTGGCATTTGGGAGTAGAGACGTATGACGTGTACCAAAAAGAGAACTTCACGTTACGGGCTGCTGTTTTGTGGACCATCAGCGACTTTCCAGCATATTCTATGTTATCTGGGTGGTCGACAGCTGGAAGACTAGCGTTCCCGTACTGCATGGATGAGTCTGAGGCATTTTATCTTCCAAAGAGTAAAATGATATCATGGTTCGACAACCACATGAAGTTTTTGTGAATGGTTTGATCCGGGTCGAGAAGGGAAGAGAGTCGATGCAAACTACAAGATCGTTGATATTAACATTAGCAAAAAATATCCAGCTGCATACGACCCCTTCATTTTTGCATCACAAGCATCTCAGGTTTATTATTGCAAGTATCCGACTTCAGGCAAACTAAACTTAAGAACAGTGGTCAAGGTCAAGGCAAGGTCGTTGGTGGAAATGCCTACTTTATCCACATTAGAAACTGCACAATTTGAAGATCCATTCCAAACTAAAATGCAAGAGGCTCAAACAGTGGTTCAGGATGAAGGTATAAATTCTTCGGTTGATTTAGTGGCTGCAAATCCAGATATGGTATTAATTGTTGAGAACGAAGAGGAAGGAGAAGACGAGGAAGATGAAGCAGATGACGAGGAACATGATAATGAGGAAGATAATGATGAAGAAGATGATGATGAAGCAGATGATGATTAAGCAGATGACGAGGAACATGATAATGAGGAAGATAATGATGATGAGGATGATTAATTAAGCGAATGTTTTTATATATATGTTTAATTAATTAATATTGTCATTTTTTTAGAATAACTTGTGCATACTATAAGTTGGGTTAGTATCATAATATAAGTATTATAATATAATTAATAGGGTTAACACAATAACATAACAAAATTCCAAAAAAAAAAAAGAAGATATTAGCGACCGCTAAAGGCGGTCGCAAATATACAATAATTATTTAGCGACCGCTTAAGCGGTCGCAAAATCTTAAATGCAGAAGGCGGAAAAAATAGGCGGTAAACAAATTGGAATTAGCAATTAGCGACCGCTTCAGCGGTCGCTAAACACCGCCTTTAACTGAATCGACACGTGCCAAAACCGCGTAAGATAGCAACCGCGTATTTATATTTTGCGACCGCCTCTGGCGGTCGCTAAATTTGACCACTTAAATCCCCATTTTCACCAGAATCGTAAAAAATCACCATTTCACCACTTAAATCCCCATTTGCGACCACCACAAATTTTTACCTTCTCCACCACGAATTTTTACCATCGCCGCCGTCGCCACCTCGTCCTGCCGCTGTCGCCGCCTCGTCCTGCCACCGTCGCCGCCTTGTCTTGCCGCCTCGTCCGCTGCCTTCGCCTCGTCCTGCCGCCATCGCCGCCTCGTCATGCCACCGCCTCCGCCTCATCCTGCCGCCGCCGCCTCGTCCTCCAGCCGCCGTCGAACCTCCGGTGAAAGGTAAAACAGTTTTATTTTATTTTTTTAAAAATAGTTAGTATATTATTTTAGTTTTATTGATATTGTTAGATATTGATAGATATTGTTATAAGATAATTTTAGTGTTAGTAATATTATTAGTATTATTGATAGATAATATTGTTGATATGGTTGATATTGTTGATATTGATAGATAATATTATTAGTATTATTGTTGATAGTGATAGTATTATTGTTAGTGTTAGTATTATTATTAGTATTAGTTATAGATAATATTGTTGATATGGTTGATATTGTTGATATTGATAGATAATATTATTAGTATTATTGTTGATAGTGATAGTATTATTGTTATTGTTAGTATTATTATTAGTGATAGTGAATCGTTAAATTGAATTGTTATTTGTATAATTTGGTATAGATGAGTCAATAACCCGATCAGATTGAGGGTGACGGTCAGGGGAGAGGTTGAAGGAGAGGGAGAGGGAGAAGGAGGAGGCCACGACCCCTCCCTTTACCAGAGAATCGAACCCCCGAGTGTATGATGCCCCCGCACTCCCAGTCTAATGAGGCCGGATCTTCATCGTGGCAACACCCTCTACGTGAGACCCGGGAGTACATTGAAGTAAAGGAGGACCAGTAAGTAAATTAATAATTTATTTTATTTTATTGTTATATAATAATTCCTATAATAATTATTTTTTTATTCAGCTTGCTTCCGAGCCACACAGTCACTGAGCTCGTCACGGTATGCATTATGAAGGTCACTTGGCCTTATGGAGTTGGATCGTGGACTGGTGTACCTGAGGCCTCGAGGAGAGCGATGTTTGACGAGTTTAAGGTATGAAAATATTAATATTTGTGTAATAATTAATATTTTTATTAGTTATTAATATTTGAGTAATTAATTGTTGGGAATTGCAGAAATTGTGCTTTTGGGATCCGGCAGACAACGCTAGGGTGGAGGAGTTATGGTGCAGTAGAGCATAGGGCCGGATGAAAGAAATTATCTCCAATATGAAGAAAGCATGGATACTTAATGGGGAGACAGTTGACTTGGGGAAAGACGGTGATGGACGGGCGATCTGGGATGGATTGGTGGGTTACTGGACTGATCCGGCACACCAGGAGAGGGCTCGTAAGGCACGAGAAAATCGGATAAGCAATCCGAACGGAGAAGGAGTCGCCATTCATCGCGGTGGCTCCCGGGCCGCCTATGAGCACGGGCTTGCCTTTGTAAGTATTAATTATTATATTTAATTTATAATTAATTATTATATTTAATTAAATTATTATAATTAATTCCTAAAGGAGAAAGCCTACGGACGGAGGCCCAAACTCTTTGAGTCTCTTTCCATTCTTCACCCAGTGAATGAGACTGGGAAATCCACGTATGCCCGCACCACCGAGCTTCACGTAAGTATCTAATTAGAATGTACTTCTAAATATATTTTAATTATTCTATTAAAATTAAATTAATATTTTATTTTGTTTAATTTCAGAACAAGTACAAAACTGCTCTCGATGAGGCTCAGACACAAGCGGCACTTACTCCGGAGAACTCTACACCTACCCCTATTGATGAGGACCGCCTCTATGTTGATTTGGCCGGAGTCAAGAGGGGTAAGATACTAGGGTTGGGAGCTTACAGTAAGGTTGCCTGTCAGACGCACCGCCGGACCTCATCATCATATTCTGTGTCCTCTCATCCTGACGTCAATCTCAAGTAGGAAGTGGCCGAGTTGAAGGACAAGTTGGCCAAGCAAGAGAGAAAAGAAAGGAAGATGCAGGCTTGGTTGACTCAAGTTTCTCAAGCTACTAATATTCCACTTCAGGAGGACTCGGATGATGAGGCAAATGCCGGTACGGGTGGTTGTGAGTCTCATCGTGGGAGTGAGGGTGGGAATGAGGGTGTCGATGGTGGGGATCTTGGGGATCTTGAAGGATGGGTGCCCGATTTTAATTCTAACGGCTAGTTAATTTATGTGTTGAACAATTTTTTTAATTGAATATTAAGTATTTTAACTTTTTATTAATATATTTTGAATGTTTAAAATTTTATGTTTTACATCAAAATTATTTTTTATGATATCAAATTGTAGTAATTTAGAATATTAAAATTTGTGGCTAATTTGGTGTTATATACAATTAATTGAATAAAAATGAACAAATTAAAAATTTGGTATTGTAAATTATTAAATTTATAACATTACATTTTTATGGTTGAAATATATATATATATATATATTAAGTATTAAAGGATTAATTTGATGAATTTTAAAAAAAATGAGAATTAATTTGGAATTATATACTATTAATTACAAAAAGACGAATAAAATAAAAAAAAGAGAAATGTAAATTATAAAATTTATAACATTAACAAAATTTTATTGAAATATATATACATTAATAAATTAGAGACGAAAAGGAATTAATTTGATGGATTTTAAAAAAAAGTGACTTAATTTGGAGTTATATACAATTAGTTACAGAAAAATAAACGAAAGTAGCAAGTGCCAGAGTGGAACAGCCACCTCTGAGATGCCCAGAGGTCGCGAGTTCGACTCCTTGCAGGCACAAAGTTTACAACATTTATTCTGAGTCAAATAAGGCTCATATAAAATATGAGATGATATGGTTAAGATGCTGGGTCCGTGGCCAAGTGGTTCGAGCCCAGCCAGCCCTCGAAAGGGCCTGGGTTCGAACCATCTTGGCCACATTTTTTTTGCTACGTAAAAATTTAGCGACCGCTACAGGCGGTCGCTAATTATAATTTAGCGACCGCCAATAGCGGTCGCAAAATACCAATAAAGTTTATTATTATAATTATATAAAATTGATTGCGACCGCCTAAAGCGGTCGTTAATATTTAAATAGCGACCGCCTAAAGCGGTCATAAATATATTAAATATAATATAGCGACCGCCTGTAGTGGTCGCAAAATTACACTAAAATTAATTATTATAATTAATTAACGTAATTAGCGACCGCGTAGTAGCGGTCGCTAATTTAAAACCAACCAAACCGGGTCAATACCCGGATATTTTTGCGACCACCTTTGCGACCGCTTTAGCGGTCGTTAATTTGCCACTGCTACTTAAAAGCGGTCGCTAAATGTTTGCGACTAGTGTTTTAGCGACCACCAAAAGCGGTCGCAAAAACGGTTGCAAACTATGTTTTGCGACCGTTTGGCGGTCGCTAAAACCCGTTTTTTTTGTAGTATTATACCTATTATTACTCTTTCCAACAAAACACTCATAAAATACTTATCATCCCTATTATTATACCTATAATATCAATCATTATCACACTACCCTACTAAAATCTCCAAACAAACACATACTTTTACTATTTATAAAAAAATTTACATTCCAAAATTTCGAAGTCATGACTTGCTACGCACACCTTAATCCAAAACAAACATACCATAAATGAAAAAAAATCTCTGTTTAGAATAAGTAAAACTAAAAATGTACATGTACAAGATAATATACAATAGAAAATGAAAAGCGGGGTTTAAAAAAATTGAAATTCTTCATGCACAAATTCTAGCATGCACCCAAGTGCATAGCATGCACTTGGGATTTTGAGATCAATTTTGACCAAACCCATTTACTCTTTGGCCCAATTTCAATTTTTGCGGGTACGGGTAAAATTAAAAAATGCGGATCCGGGTCAAATAATTCGGGTTACTTCTAAAACCGCGCCTTTCAGTTCTCCACTCTTGTTTCAGTTCATCATTTCGTTTTGAAGTTATTCCTCAGTATATTTTCGTATTTTTCATCTCCGTTTCGTTCATTTTTTCATCTCCTTTTCAATTCGCGACCTCGTTATCCGTTTTTGCCTCTGTTTTCTGGTAAGTATTGTTGTGATCATCATTATAATAGTTAAATATATGTTTTCTGTTGATTATTTTAGTATAATTTTGCATAGAAGTATGATTTCTGTGGATTTTTTATTTTTTTAGGTTATAATTTTCTTTAATGATGAAGAAGAAGAAAGTTTCAGTTCCTAAATTCGGTGGTCCGAAAGGTTCAAAAGATGTTGTTTATGAGAGGAGGAAGCCTCTGAAATGTGAAAAAAAATCTGAAGAAATAGTTCCTTTTGTTTATGCTCCTTTGAAACATGTAGAAACGAAAAAAGATGATTGGCTTGTTGTTTATAATAAGGGAAAAGAGAAGTGTACAACTGATCTTTCAACCAAAGTCAATATTCCAAAGGAACAAGTATCTGTTAGGTATTTTTTGTTGTTATTTGAGTGTTAATTAATTTCACTCTGTGTATTTGTTAATTATCATTGTGTATTTGTTATTGTATAGTTGGGTATTTTATTTTATTCTTTCACTTCGGGTATTTTTATTTGGTCTTTGTGTATCATATATGTATATGGTGTTGGTGTATTTTTTTATTTTTATTTGTTTATTATTTATGTTTTACTGATGTTTTTGGTTTATTATCAATATGAATATTTTAGTTTATTAATTAATGTTGTTGTTGAATTTGTACTATTGTTTTTGTATTGAAGTATTTATCTATTATTTCTTGGGTATTTTTTTATCTGATCTTGGTGTATTGTAATTTTCTTTTGAGGTATTTGTTATCTATTCTTTGAGTATTTTTTATTTAGTCAGTGGGTATTTTTGTTATGGACTTTACGTATTTGTATCTTGCTTTTGGGTATTGTTTAAGTGGTGTTTTGTTTTTGGTTTATTCATTTGTCTTTCTTGTTGATAATTTTTTTAGTATATTAATTATATTATTTTTATTGCAGTAAAATCATTTCTCAGTGTAGTCCCAGCGGGTTGTCTGATTTATTGAAGTTGTTGAATGATAGACAAAGGTATGTTGTGGAAAGTATTGGGTTTCAAGGTTTGCTGCATTTACAGCTTAATAGGCTTATAAATATTGGAATGATTGACTGGTTGGTTGAAAATTTCAATGGAAGCAGCTTTATGTTAACGATTGATAATTTTCGGCAGTTTCCAATTACTGCTGAAGATGTTTATGATATTTTTATTATTCCAAGAAATGAAGGACTAGAGGTTCCTGTTTATAGTAGGTCTGATGATTCATCTGTTTTTGTTACGTTTGGTAACAAATATGATATTGCTGCAAAGAGTCCCTTATGGAAACTTTGTTTGATTATGATTGAAAGATGTGCTGATGGTGGAGATGGTTTTAAGCGTTTCTTTGATTTGTATAGTTTGTGTTCTTTTCTTTGTCCTTCTGCCAATAGAAGTGTAAATCCTATTTTCATTAAAGCATTAGAGGATGTAGACTCTATTTCAAAATTTGATTGGTGTACACTTGTAATGAAGAGGTTGGCTGAATCTGTTTTGATGTACAAGAAGAGTGGTGTAAAAAATATCAGTGGTTGTGTTATTCGTTTGCAAATAATATACTTTCACCATTTGAAGTGGAGATGTGTTTGTGAACCGACCTCTATACCGTTGATTAAGCATTGGACGGATGAGAAAGTTAAGAAAAGGTATTTCCAAGAGGTTGAGGCTGGACGATTTAGGTCAGGGGAGTTAATTCAGGGTTATTCATTTACTACTAATGGATTTTTGAATTATTTAATAACTTCAACATCAGAGTCAAAGAAAGAGGATGTTGATGAGCATGAGAAAGTGGGTGAGAAAGTTGATAATGATTCTTTTCAGGTACAGGAATTGTAATTTTATATTCTGTTATTATTCAGTTGAGTAGTAATGAATTTTTGTTAAAGTATATGTATTTTAATGTTGCATTATTTTGTGATTTTTGTCCAGTTTGTTTTTTTTATTTTTCATTTATCATTGGGTGAATACTGTTATGTTCTTTCGGTATTTTTTTATTCTCATTGGGTATTACTATCATGTTCTTTGGGTATTTTTTTATTCTCATTGGGTATTACTGTCATGTTCTTTGGGTATTTTTTTGTTCTCATTGGGTATTACTGTCATGTTCTTTGGGTATTTTTTATTCTCATTGGGTATTACTGTCATGTTATTTGGATATTTTTTTATTCTCATTGGGTATTACTGTCATGTTCTTTGGGTATTAGTATTTTCTCATTGGGTATTTACTGTCATGTTCTTTGGGTATTTTCATTATTATTTTTTCTAAGTGTGATTTTTTATTTCTTATATTATTTGAAGGAAATTAAAGAGTTGTTGTTGGCAATTCAAGGAGAAGCAAGATCATTTTCTGTAACCTTTATGAGTAAGGTTCAGAAGCTTATGGATCATATTGGAAATGCAAATTCAAGCAGTACTCAGATTGAATCTACTCCTAAATCTGATGTCTCGGAGACTCAGAATTTTTTTATGAATCCCAAGCTCATCAGTATGTTGATAAGCTTGTTAAATATGTTACATTGATGAAGGAATTTGCTGCTTCAACTCCTAATTTTGACTTGCTTACTCCTGATCCTGTTATATTTGAAACCAATCTTACTAGTGATGAAGATTGATTTGATGATGCTTATTATGCAGATATTGTTGGAGATAGTGTTAAGTTGAATAAGGATAAAAGCGATTTAGGAAAGGATTCGAGGAAGGGGAAGGGGATGGAGAAGGAGAGTGAAATACCTGTCAAAGTGAAGGATGTTTGTCAAAGTGATAAGGGTGTTCAGACGGATATGGTTGAGGAAGCTGAAGTTTTAATAGGATGTGATAAGGGAGTGCAGACGGATGTTGTTGATAAAGCTGATGTTGTAATAGGCGGTGGTAAGGATGTTCAGACTGATAAGTTTGAGGAAGCTATTGATAATAGGCAAGGTGATAAAGTTAAAGTTGCTGAAAAAAGTGTTGAGGTTGTAATGAAAAAGTTTGAGAAGCCTATTGTAGTTGGAAGTGCAGTTGCTGATGAGAGTCTGAAGGATGTAGTCATTGTGAGAAGTAAGTTGGATCGATGGGATTAATGGAGAACTTGAAGATGCTGTCTTATCTGTTAGCATGAAGAGAGTGAATTCTGGTAAAGATATTCAGAGTTTATTTTGGTCGACAAAAACCGAAGTTGGTTATTTATCTAAATTTTTTAGAGGTAATAATAAATTTTGTAGAAGAATGTTTCAAACTCATTTGGAGGTTGTGCATTTCTCTTTTTATGAAGGAAATGGTGCTCTTAACTTGTAAGTATTATTTTAAATTTTTTAACATTAGTATTAATGAATATATGCTTTTATATATATATATATATAATGATTTATTTTATTTGCTGCAGAATAATTATTATATGCACAAGAATTGTGTCTGTGTATATAAGGATGGTATACTGAGTTTGATGTCGAATGAAGAAATTAATCACTGCATGGTGTTTGGAAGTGAATGGAGAGATTATTACTGATTCTAGGAGGAGTAGATTTTGTTTTAATCTTAATCACAGTGTAAGATTTCTCTTTATTTTTGCTTTTGTGTGTTGATGAATTCTTGGTTATTAGTAATTGTTCTCTGGGTATTTTTCATTTCTTCTTAGGGTATTTTTCATTTTTCTTTGGGTATGTGTCTGTTCTTCTTAGGGTATTTTTCTTTTTTCTTTTGGTATGTGTTAGTTATTATTAGAGTATTTTTCTTTTTTCTTTGGGTATGTGTCAGTTCTTCTTAGGATATTTTTCTTTTTTCTTTGGGTATATATATTGTATGCTTTGTGTATTAGTAAATTTTCATTGGTGTTTTATTTTAAAATTATTATTATGAATGAGTTTAACTTGTTTATTATTTTTTGGAACAGTATGTTGTTGCTCGAGTTATTATTGATCGAGTATTTGTTGACCTTGTTGAGAAGGATTTTTTGGAATCTTGGAACTCTTGGTTGTCTGTCTCTGAGGGTTCATTCATGACAGCAGAAATGTTTAGTTTTTTTTTTAATATATTTTTATGTATTTTTTAAATATTTATCTTTTTAATAAATTTTTTTTCCAGATTTTTGTTCCTATTTGCATCCACAATCATTATATTGTTGTTGCATTCAATTTTGTTGATGGGAAAGTACAATTGTTGAATAATATGAAGCACGAAGAAAAGACTAATTCCTACACCTAAACTACTCAATTATTGATAACTTTAATATTAATATTTATTTTAATTTAATTTATTTTATTTTATATTATTATAACTTTTATTATTTTTAATGCTTGCAGTGTCATTTGATGAAAAAGTTTTTGTTGTTAAAAAAACACCTGAAAGCTAATTATGTTGGAAATCTTACTCTTGAGAACGTACCATTGAAATGGCAAACGGGTAAGGGCGTTAAAGATTGTGGTGTGTATATGATGCATCATATTAAGCATTTCAATGGCATTCCCTACTCCTATCCAGATATGACGAAGTTACTTTTTTCAATTATAATGTATTTTTTGTTCTTTAGTATTATGTTATATTATTCAGTCATAACTTTTTTTAGGCTGAAATTTGGTTAATAATGCGCGCTGAATTCTTGTCTGTCATAATTATGTCGAACCTCAATGAGTCTAGGGCTACAGTCATAGAGAAGGTTTATGATTTTTATAAATCTAAACCAAAGTTGTTAGCTGAAATTGCAAATGAAAAGAAGATCAAAGATCAAAGAGCAATAGAGTCAAAGAATAGGCGAGCTGCTGATAGTTTAAAAAACGTTGTTTCCAATTTGGGAAGGGGGAAGAGGAAAAAATGAAGTACTTGTGTTTTAAGGTTGTTTGTGTATTTGGGAAGTTTACAATTATACTGTTCAGGGTTTGAGGTTGCACTGGTTTTTGAGGTTGAATGTTGTTTTTGGTGGTTGGCTATTGTGAATATTTAGTTTATTCTTAGTATTTATAAATGTAGCTGCTGATATTTGGGTTATTTTATTTTTGTATTTTGAAGTATTGATTTATTATCCATTGGATGTTTCTTTTGCTTTTTTTGGTGTATAATTCATTGGTATTTATATTTGGTCTTTGGGTATTTTTATTTGGTCTTCGGGTATTTGGTCTTTGGGTATTTTTATTTGGTCTTCGGGAATTTTTATTTGGTCTTCGGTGTATTTTTATTTGGTCTTTGGGTATTTATATTTGGTCTTCGGGTATTTGTTATATAATTTATGAATTCTGTAGTTGTGTATAAATAATTTGATATTTAATTGTATTAATTCAATCATTTAAAATATTTTATTTTTAAAAACTTTATTAATAGACAAAGAGATCTTTATTAATACCTGATTATTCTTTATTTATACCCATATTATATTGAATAATACACCAAATATTATTTTTATAAGTGAGCTGATCTTTAATTATATAACATAATAATTTTGTATATTTAACAATTATTTAAAATAGTGGATATTTAAAATATTTTGAAGTTTTTTTTTGTGTTTATGTATTTAAGTATTTTATTCTTTTAATATACCAGAAGTGTACTATATTAATACCAGAAGTGTACTATATTAATACCTATAGAGTTCTATATTAATACTCTAAGAGTGTAGTTTTAACACCCATATTATAATCAATAATACTCCAAATATTATAACTATTATTTAATAATACTTATTAACCTATTATGAATCATCATAAAAAATAGTGTTTTGTGTAGTATTGATTATAATAAAATATTATTGATTATACTCTAAGAAGAACTGACACATACCCAAAGAAAAAAGATAAATACCCTAAGAAGAAATGACAAATACCCAAAGAACAATTACTAATAACCAAGAATTCATCAACACAGAAAAGCAAAAATAAAGCAAATAATTAATTGTGCATAATAAACAGAATACTTAATATTGAAATGCATCAAACCTAATTATCCCAAATCATCCTCTTATGAGGCAAATACAAATTAAACATAGTAATTGTTTTCAACAACAACAAATAAAATAAACATTCTAAAACGTTGATTAATTGTTTTTGACACTTGCCCTTATCAAGATTCCAGAAACAAATTTATATTCAACCATGCTTCCAATGGTTGCATTATTCTCAATCAGAAAATCCTTCCATCCTGCACAGTGAATGGACTCCTGCACCCCTTGTTCTCACTTGTACAGCCCACAGCCTGTCTTGATCATCCTCCAGTATTACTTCAGTCTTATTAAGAAGTCCAGTAGCCAATATGAAACTTATTGGAATGTTATGTATTTGATATAATTTATAAATATTACTGAAATATAATTAGAACAATTATATTTTGTGTATATGTTGGTCCCGAAACGAGTTAAATCAGTGTATGGGGTGGGGGAATACACTGATGTCAGATTTTTCTGAAAGACTCAGAAAAATGCTCTAACGCACTCAGTCAGGATTCCCTGAAGTACTCAGTATGCTGAATGTCCACAGGGGCAGCAGGGACGGTTCAGTAATGAGTCAGATAAGCTGAGTGTGAGTAAAGTGCTCGGAAGCTCAGTAGAGATAACAAACCTACTGACTGCTAGGAAGCGAGTCAGTTGGACTACTATCTCAGTGAGTCAGAGTACGTGCGGAAAGTGAGCCCATAGATTCTACTCGTTTTAGTTTCTGAAAATGTTTTCTCTGAGTCGCTTAGTAAATTGATGGTTAAGGCTGAGTGCACAATATTCAGATTCGGGATGATTGATTCAGTCATGAAGTTAAAACCAATGCAGTATGTTCAGTTTAATATGATGACATTTATGATCCTGAACAGAACAGTAAATCAGCACACAGGGGACTTTTTAACGTGGTTCGGAGATAACCAACTCCTACGTCCACGACCTGATTTAACAGGAAGCTATCCTCAAAACCCTGAGGATAGGTACTTGGG
>JAPKLY010000653.1:138092-175526 GCA_026898435.1 Prunella vulgaris | reverse complement strand
GCTTCAGAACAGACAATCTTCAGCGAGACTGACTGACTTTGTTCAGAATGGTTTACACTTCAGACTTCAGTAAATTGGGTCGACTCCAATATTCTTCAGTCTTCAGCATGGTCCTCCTGTACTGAATCTCCAACCTAACTATCCTGAACTATTTTATCCTGAACACTATACTTAGGCAAATTCATCAGGGGTTTTGGGATCTAATCAAAATACTCAGATTGTCCCAACAGTATATGTCTATATATATATATATATATATTTAAATATACATATATATTAAATTATCATCTTGTTGGCCCTGAAGTGATAATCATTGACCTGCTTCGTGAAACTCAGATTCCTTGCTCCAAGTGAAACATTTTCTTCTTCATCATCTTCATCAAAAGTGTGTTATGTTAAACACATATATATAAATTTGTAAGCTTATAAAAAAGTATCAAAATGTAATGAAAAATGTAAGTTTATGAATATAACAAACCATGGGGTGTGTAGCCTTTGCAGCAACCTGATTTAGAGAACAATATAATATGTAATGTGTACGGATTAACCACTGTGAAGGTGAGCACATCATGTACTTCTATACCAGTTTCTTGTACATACCTCTACCATCCCCCATTGAAGTAAAAAAATTCTCCCATTCTATCTACATTGACTTTCCAGATTTTTCTAGGGTTATTGCCAGCTGTCAGTATTATTTCAGTAGATTCTTGTTGAAACATGTGTTCAAAAGCATCAATAAATTGGCCAGGTATTATATGCTCACAACATAGGTAATTATCATTAAATGTTTTATGTATTTTTATATACTTAAATAAAAAAATCTTACCATTCTAGCCAGATAGTATTCCCTGCTGAGTAGTACTCGTATGAAAGAAGACATCTGTTAAATAACTAAATTTGTTAAATACCCCAATAATACAGTATTAATACCCCATGGGTAATACAAATATACCCAAAAAATAAATAGTAATACACAACTTTTAATAAAATGATTTAAAAATATTTCAAGAATAATTTAATATCAATTAAAAAATATAATTCCAGATGAACGTATTTCATACCCTAGCAATGTTAATATGTCAAGAATAATGTATTTTATATAGGAATATATTATGTAAACACGTATGACGGTCCCCCCCACAACATACTATAACTGGAAAGAAAGTGTGGCGGTCCCCCCACCACATAGAATTATGTATTTCGATATATATATATAAATAGATAGATACATAGAGGCATAGAGATAGAGAAATAAAGATTTTTAGTGACATAGATATGTAAACCCTTGTACCTTTGGAAAGTTTTTTATGTTTGAGATTTGTCGAAGCTTCGTCGATGGAAGATGCTGTCGATTTCGATGAAGATGAAATGCCTTTTTTTTTTCTAGGGTTTCGATTTTGCAATATATAGTATAATATATTTTTATTTTTTTTATTTTTTCTAGGGTTACGATTTAGCGTACTTTTTTTAATAAAATATTCTTTTTTCTAGGGTTTGTTACTATTCGGATAATGATAATTTATTCTTCGGGTATTCATTTTTAATCTTCGGGTATTCATTTTTAATCTTCAGATATATTAGGATATTTATATTTGTTATTAGGATATTCATATTTGTTAATATGGTGTTCATATTTGTTCTTAGGGTATTCATCTTTGTTCTTAGGGTATTTCTCATATAAATTACAACAATAAATTAATTAACAAGTGAAATAATTTTAGCAACACATAAAAAAATAACAATTCGAAATCTATATAAATAAAACAATAAATACGTTACTATTTCAAATTATATGAGGATTAGGTGTAATTGATCCAAATTCTTTCATTTGGGATGACTGTGAATTTCCTGACTTGCACTTCTTTTTTGTATGGATTATCCATTTGCTTCTTCCCTTTGTCACTGATCTTCATTTTGCTTTGAATTCTTTGCAGTTAGAACTGAACATATTTTCTCATATCCTTCTTCTAGGAGTTCTCTCATCTCTTCATTTTCTTCACTCATCAATACTACATTGTAGTATTTCCTTATGATATCATGTCTCCATGGTATATGGCTGGAAAACTTTCCCCTATTTCACAAAAACATTGTAGTTAGAATCTGTTCATATCAGTTTAAATATAAATACTTGAAGAAGTTTTATTAATACCCAAATTATAAGGAAAGAATACGCAAAGAAATTCTTTCTAATACCCTAGTACTATTATAAAAAAATTAACAATATTTTAATTTATAAATTAGTAATACCTGTTATCATTTGTTGCTTTAGTCCCAATCTTGTCCCACACTTGTTCCTTTGCAAGTTTGGACCATCTTTTCAATGTGTAATTCTCGGGTATCCTTTGTATAGAGTTTACATTCATTACTCTCATGCAATGATAGCATAAAATTTCATACTCTTCAAACTTTTTGCAATCACAGCTAAAAAGATTCATAGAAGTATCGTACACTACTCTACTGTTTCTTGTTCCATCATCATTCATTACGTTATAAACCAATGTGGTGTCATAAAATTCAGCAACAGTTGAAGAAGCAAAAATGGACTTTGAGAACTCTTCTTCAAAATGCTTAAATATTGTATGAGTGTATACCTCTGCAGCATGCTTTATAATCCCTTTCATTCCGAAAGGTGATTCAGTGGTCATTCTTGAACACTTGAACTCATCCTTTTTTTCAGTTCTCCTCCATTGAGTTAATGTGTCATTGAAGATCTTGTATAATTCTGTTAAATTTGTCTATTTGTGAGCTTTGAATGCAATTGCATGATTCATGCTTTCACTTCTTTGGGACGATCTTATTCCAGCAGAAAATATGTCCTTGCTCAATGCCGTACACCATTTATCTTTAAAACTATAGAGTCTCTTAAACCAGACATTGTTTTCCAGTCCGTAAGTTTTTATCATGTTTTCCCAAGAGATTTCAAACTCTTTCTCATCAATACAACATGTTAAGCAATGGTTAAAAGCACTTTTAAATGGACCATCTTTCTTTAGTTCTCCAAATCTGCTGATTGTATTTGGTTGTAGATGCCAAAGACATAATCTTTGTCTTGTGTCTGGAAATTCCTGTAATAGGAATACAAGATAAAGAATATAAACGAAGACCAATATAAAAATATCTATAACTTAGAAATACTTTAGTATTACAATAACATTATATTTTCAATACCTGAAGTACGTTATATATATACCCGAAGACCAATTATATAATACCTCAAGAGAGGATATGAATACCCAAAGGTATTTTTTAAAATATATCTGAATACCTGAAGTAAATTATATGTATACCTAAAGAAGAACATTATAATACCCTAAGAGCAAATATATATCTCAGAATTAAAAATGTATAATTTCTCTAATAACTAATACATATATTTTCATACCTTTTCGAGTGCATTTGCTATTGCCAAATCTTGGTCTGTGAATATTGTTTTCGGGCTTTTATACCTCATTGATTTCTTGAACATTTGAAATAGCCACTCAAAATTTTCTGTCTTCTCATCTTATATAAATGCACAGCCAAACATGACATTCTTCCAGTGATTGTTTATTCCAACAAATGGAGCACAGATCAAGTTGTACTTATTTGTTCTGTATGTTGTGTCAAAAACCATTACATCCCCATATATTTCATAATCTTCCATCATCATTGAGTGTCTCCAAAATTTCCATCTTCATTTAATCTGATCTTGTAGAAAAAACTCTTTTCTTCAGATTCTTGTTTCTCCATAATATCAATTAAATTACTAGCATCTCCTCCTCTAACTTCTTGCATATTCAGTTTATTCACCAGATTGTAATGGCCTTTTACTGTGTGTCCCAAATTTTCTTCTCCTCCAACCTCATGCGCTATATATCTATATGAATCAATAGCTCTCATTCCCGATGATACCATATCCTCTATAACCTTGCTTTTTTCTAATGTAATTTGTCTTTCTGAGCGATGTAAATGACCCCACTCTGTTCTAGTCAAGACATGATTATGTTCCATATCATGTTGAACAACTCCATATTTTCCATGATTATTTCTTCTGACTAGAATCCTAGCCTTGCACTCTGTTCTTGTAATTCCAATACTTCTTTTTTTCACTGATATTCCAGTGTTTGAACCAGTATCATTTTTTCTTAACCCTGAACAAGAACACACAAACTTCTTTGCTAATAATATACTTTTGTCAAGTGCAGAATATATGTTTGTTGATTTTCTCACACTAAATCCCAAACAACGTGCATGCATGCAGTACATTTTATACATTTGATCAACTGTATATTTCTCCACTCCAATCAAAGAACCTCTTATATCACGGCAATCAGTACTAGATTCTGATTTATGTGAAAATTTATATCAGTCTATTTAACAAAATAATATAATGTACAATAATAACATAAGAAACATTTAATTAATTCAATGTATAAAATCTGTAAGAGTTTCTAATTTACTCAGTAATAATTCCTCATTAATAATTCATAATACCTGAAGAGCTATATTAATACCTGAAGAGTTCTATATTAATACCTGAAGAGTTCTATATTAATACCCGAAGAATACTATATTAATACCTGAGGAGTTTAATGTGAATACCTGTATTTTCTTCTTGATCATATTGTTCTTCTGTTGCATGTTCTTCTTCTATTTCATGTTCTTCTTCTATTTCTTCTTCTTCATTTCTAAGTTGAATTGTGTAGAGATCATCTGCTGTGAGTAAAATAACATAAGAAACAATTTATTAATCAAATTTATTACATATTGTAGGAGTTTCTGATTTATTCTTTACTAATACCTCAATAATATTTGATAATACCCAAAGAATCAAAATTAATACCCAAAGAATTCTAAATTAATACCCGAAGGTTTGTATATTAATACCCAAAGAGATCAATATTAATACCCGAAGATTTCTATATTAATACCCGAAGATTTCCATATTAATACCCAATGTGTTCTAAATTAATACCTGAAGATTTATATATTTATACCCGAAGAGTTTAATATGAATACCTCATATATTATTGAAATAATAACTGAAAAAATATTTATTATTGTACCTTCTTCCACATTAATTTTTTCTGTTTCTTGGACATTGATGATGCAAATTTCTTTTTGCTCATGTTGTTCATCTGCTTGATGTTCTTCTATTTCTTCTTCATCATCATCTCTAACTTGAATTGTATAGAGATCTTCTGTGCGTAAAATTTTTTTAGAAAATTATTATAATACGATTTTTAGTATAAATTGTCGAAGGATTTCGATAAAAATACCTGTTGAATCGAAGTTTCCAGTTGGATCGTCCATAATGTCGTGCTTGATTCTATATCTTCTTTTTTATTGAAAAAACCCAGCGATGTTCTTCAAGTTTTTTCATTCGCGCGAACTTTTAATTAGGTTAAAAACGGGTCTGACCCGTTTTATTATAAGATCCGCAAAATTTTAATTATTTGGGCTTGGTCAAAATTGAATTCCTAAATTAAGCCCAATTAGGGGTGCATAACATGCACCCGGTTCCACAACAGCACTACTCTTCTTCATGACGCCAGAACATGAGAATTTTGAACATAAAAAGTAGAAAATTTCTTATTAAAATGTAAGTATTTGATTTTTCTTATATAGGGTGTACGATATATATATTGTTTTTCCTTGTAAAAATTGTGTGCAAACTTTATTCTATTGATAGACTTCCTTTTATTTTAAAGATATTTGAAATCACTTCTTAAGAAATCTTTTGACAAAACAAGTTTCACCTTTTTGTAATAATTTTGTCTTTCGATTCTATTAAAAATAAAATTCATGAGATTATTGCCACAATAACTGTCTTACCATTAATCAATTTTTTTTTATACTTATTACTTCCTGTTTTTTTGTATCAGCTCATGATCTAAACGAGTCGCACATACCCTAGTACATGTTCCTCGGCGCTGAGGGCATCTTTTCCCTGACCCAGCTGGACCATCTTGGACTTGAACCAGAGACCTCACCCTTGAAGTAAATCATCGCACTTACGGTCCAAAATACAGCACTATTTTACATCAACAGGTAAAGGAAATGAATAAATGAATTCTTTAGCACTTTCTTTTGATACTGATTCAAATTGCATTGCTGTGTCAGAAGAAGGATAGGTATACTGATTCGGTATACTCTAAAGATGAAAATTTTCTTCGATGAGTTGAAGGTTTGTGACTCCTTCGCTTCGACCGTACCCTCTTTCTTTAGTCAATTCAATTTAAAATTATCTTATTTATGAACATTTATATTTTTTAATTTTTTACAAAAATTAATTGATATCATTTTTTTTAATGTGAATATATGCACCACATTTTCACAATTTATTCGCATCTTACAAAATTAGTTTCGTATTTGGTGTTTCTTCCTTAGTGCGGGAATCAATTGTAATTATTTAATTTAAAATAAAAATTAACAAATTGTATTTAAAATTTGTCTTATTCATCAACGTCTAAAATTGCAGACTATAGAGCAGGAGAGTCATGAAAATGTTGTGATATACACCTTTTAATTATACCTTGTAATTGAACTATATGCACTCTATCTGCATCTCGTTAAATGATAAATGTTTCATCCCAGATGTGGAAAAATATGATTAGGTTCATAAACTTGGATACCCATGAGCTTCCAAATTTCCAAAGAAGGTGGACCCGCGACATCCTGCGATTTTTTAAGGAAATCCTTGTGGACGAGCGTGGCCAGTAAGTATTCTTACAATTTGACCTTAATTAATATACAATTCTGAGATTTGATGATATCCTTATTCTATTCATTTAGATACATATTTCGGCCAAATTATTAAAAGTTGCAAGTGAGCATAGCTCAGTGGTGCCCATCATCGGAAAACATCACCTTCCTGGAATTCAGAAATATTATTGGAAACAACCCAATCCCATAATTCTCTTGCTAGCTTCACAATCTCGTAAAGGACCAAAAATGTATGAGGAGTTGATGCAAATTAGCTTTAAAAGTTGTTTGGTTAAGTTTTCTTCAAATATAATTCATGTGACCAAAAGAACCATTTTCTCGTATAATTGGATTGATTTGTCAAGTTTAGAAGCAAATGTCAATGCTCTTGCACGTTCAGGTGAAGCAACCTCCAAGCCCTCCTCCGTGTACGTCGGATTTTGAGCGCAAAGTTACAGGAGTTGTCCTCTTCATCACGTACATCTTGGTCCTCTACGTGTGTAGAAAATAATGATCAGGCGACATTGTATTTGGCAGATACTTTGCAGTCCCTTCCTTGTGTGAGTTGTCCATCTTATCAGGATGCATATACTTATCTTTGATGAAGCTCTCTTCCTCTCTCATGTATGAATTGCTGATCTTGATGAACACATAACCGTGCTTCGAATTAAAAATATGCAAGATAATAGTGTACTTAATCATACTTTTATTTCTTTATATCAATCCATCGATTGTCCAATTTATAATAGGATTAGATAACTGAAGTCAAACATAATAAAAATTATCTTGTTAATCAGTTTTACTTAACAACTTTAAACGATATTATACGACCTAACTAACATATTATAATAAACCAACCAAAATTAATTAAATATATATATATATATATAATGCTAACAAGTTTAATGATGTAATTTGTTCACAGTATACTTTATCAATTTTATTTTGAACAATGACTTTTTCAATAAACAATGGATTTAAGTAGATTTTTATAGAATGCATTAATAAGTTAGATCCACACTGTGAGTTATTTCGTGTCATAAATAAACAGAAACACTCAAAAAAATCGTTGAACAGGCGAATTAACATCTATTACAACCAACACACTCCTTGGTTCTTGGAGCAAAGGTGATTTGTTTAGCTTTACATTCGTCTAGGGAATAATTTCTAATACATCCATGGAGCATGCCCTAACACATTGAGTACATCCTATACATGTATCATAAATTTTTACTTAGATGTGAAATTGAATCTATATGTTTTTAATGTCATTTTCGGTCTACTAAACTAACTTATAACTAAATTCTATAGATAGGTATTAGACGAATCAATGAGTGATATACCGTCCCATAGAAATTTGAACACTTTTTTTATTTGGATATCCCACATAAATTTGTACACTACTAAAAAAGAAAATTTCGATTTGGATAATTTTTCCTAAAATCTCGCGCCAGACAAATTTCAGAATTTTTGCTCCCAATTTGTGTTACTATATGAGCAAATGTATGTTACTGTAAGATAAAATATGTGTTACTAATCGACTAAATGTTATTTTTTTTACACATATTTATCTGTTTTATACAATAAATGTTTTTCATACAATATAAGAGCAAAATATGTGTAACTATAAAAATGCATATTGAGTTTTCACAAATATTTATTTATTTTTATAATTTTTCTTCATATAATAACACACATAAAAGAGTAAGTATCTTGTGTACCAAGTGCATTGTGCATTTTTAAAAATTTACACAAAATAGTATTAAAAAGTAACACATGTTATTTGTAACAAATAAATTTTGCTTCCCAATTAAATAATGACACGTGTATATATATTAAATAAATATCAACATATATCACTATTTTAATTTTGAGAATTTATCAAATTAATTCTCTAATTAAATAGTCAAGTGATATTTATTGTACACGATACAAATCATTAATAAATTACGAGTCTCCCGGCACTCGTATATGAATATAAATTGCTAATTTGTCCAATTCATTCGAAATCCTAATTGTTTCGTATAAATAAAGAAGACGGCGGAAATCAATCAAGCCAAATTTGATCAATTCATAAATGCTGCCAATCAAATTAACATCTGCTAACCAGATCGTGCCACGTGTCAGCGCAAGAAAGGAAGGTACTTCACCTCCCACCCTATAAATAGGGTTCTTTCATGTTCATTCGAAGGGGTCCACACCCAACGAAAACTCCGACTAACGAGCAAGCAAGCAACAATCCCCTCGACGAGAAAAACTGTGAGCTAAAAAGATCCATCGATCCAGCTGTTTGGAGATTCCAGATTTCTTCACCAAATCTGAAGAAGTTCTTCGAATATTCAAGCCGTTCTTCGTCAAAACCCTCCAGAAACACCGTTTGATCCAAGACAAGAGGTCAAATCCCTCCGATCAGACATTTTTCTTGAAGAACACGTTGAAGATTATCAAGCGTTCTTCGCCGTATTCAACCGTTCTTTGCCAAATTCAGCCAAAAATACCCTTCGATCAGAAATAAGGAGCTCAATCCCTCTGATCAGACGTTTCCAGCCGAAGAACACCTCGAAGATAACAAGTGTTCATCACCGTCTTCAAACATTCTTCATGAAATTCAGCCACAACTGCACTTCGATCAGAGATCAAGGTTCGGGACCCCTCCGATCAAGTGTTCAAATTCAAATCCACTTCGAAGATTCGAAGATCGTTCTTCGTCTAATCCGAAGCGTTCTTCATCAAAAATATTCCAAAGACATCGTTCGATCTAAAACAAGACTTCACCGTCTTTGGATCAAGTGTTTCAAGTCAAGCCCAGTCAAAGTCAAGTCAAGACCAAAGTCAAGTCAAAGTTGAAGGATAATCAGAGGATCATAGTTAGAGAGTGAACCCAAAAAAATTAAAAAATTCAATTGTATATCATTTCAAGTGTTAATAAACATTTTATTACACAAGAATTGTTATCACACTATTACTGAAAAATGTATTTTTAGAAATTCACTTTTCATTAATAATATGTGCGACTTTTCAATAATAAATGGTGTAACTTTTTAAAAGTACACATACATGAAACAATATACCTAAATTTAAAGGGATAATGATTAAATTAAGAAATACATATTTTGTTATTAAAAAATATTTTATTCTTACAGTAACATATATTTACTCATATAGTAACACAAATTGGGAGCAAATACGTGTTATTATCATATTAAAATTTTTCTTTCATATATATTAATGTATTTTATATAAACATATATTTTTTTCATATTACATAAGAGCAAAATGTGTGTTGTTTGAAGAACAAATATTGATTTTAAAAAAAAAAACTTTTTTTTTATAGAAATAATTATTTTTTCAACGTAATAACACTTGTGCAGTAGTAAATACATATTTTGATGAATAAATTAAAAAAAAATACATATTTTGTTCTTATAAAAGTAAATTTTGTTTTTACAGTAACACACGTTTCTCCAAATAGTAACACAAACTGGGAGCAAATATGTGATACTACTAGGGTAAATTTGTCTTACTGCAAGAGAAAATTTGTGTTACTATACGTACAAACAATGATTTATCCTTATAAAAATATTTATTTTTCTTATAAAAGCACATGTAAGGTATTTAAAATGTGTTTTTACATTAACAACATAGCATCAATATAGATAAATAAAAAGGATAAAAAATAAATTAATAAGCAAGTACTTATTACTGTGAAAATATATATTATCCTAATAGGTACTTTAAAAGTACAAAAAAATTATTTTTAAAAAATTAGTAATGCACATTTTATTATTAAGTAATATATATTTGTTTATATAGTAACACAATCAGGTAACGAATTTTCTAAACAAAGTTCTGCACAAAATCTTAAAAATATTATTTGATCTGCTTAGAATTTCCAAATTTTTGTTTGGAGCGACCCATGACCTGTAAATTTTAAAATTTATTTATTTTAAGTATATTTTAAATGTGAATTATTTTACAAGTGAGTTCCTCATTATTACATTAATACTTTTTAATAAGATAACTAATAATGTCTAAAATACAATTCATACTAATATTACTATGAAACCTGTTATAATATATTCGTATAATATATTAAATTATAGTGGACATAATATTTAGGGTTAGGGTACTTCTATTTAATGTATTTTACACCCTTGTATTTCATACACTTCTACTATTGTAAACACTTTTACGGCAGTTCATATTACTATCTCCTGGCTTGGTCGTCCCCGGATGTGGTCACGTTGTGACCAATTGGGTTATCAAATCCCGTGTTCTCTATTTACACTTATCGCTTTATTTCGATTACAACACGTTATCATCACGAGTCTGTACGAGGAATATGATTCACGAGAGGATTGCTCAAGCTGTCTCGGAACAAATCGGATTTTGGATTATTTTTTATTAATTGCTGAAACCGTAAGTTTCGTGGTTAATTTTAATCTGAAAAATTATGAAATCCATGTTTTTGATATCCTGCATATATGACTTGTTATGTATTCTTTCCATGTCTATATGCCTGCATATATGCTGTTATGATCCATATGTTTGTATGTGTTTTCCTGCAAACTGATTTTTGAATAGGGAGAAAAAGGAAAATACTCATTTTCATAAAGAAAAAAGTTTTTTACCCACTCCTCCTAAAATAAAAGTTTTCTACCCAAATGACTCACTCTTTTACCTCTTACCCCATTCACATTCCTCTATTCCTACTCCACTCTTTTAATTTTTTTATTCAATCATAAATTAGTTAAAAATTAATAATTTTTTATCCAATCATAAATTAATAAAACATTAATATTAATAAAGTATGACACTTTTTAAATCAATTATTATAAGTTGTGCTAAATATTTATAAATTTTCACATTAATTAATAAATGGTAAATAATTAGAACTAATATAAAAAATATAAAATTAATTTGAGTAGAGGATATTTAATTTATGTATTGGATTGGGTTGAAGGGGGTGGGGTGGGGTGGGTGGAATGGGGGAAGAGAAGATACATGTGTATAAAACTTTTTAGGGCTTTTCTACGGTCAGGGAGGGGTTTCGCCCTTCCTGACGTCAGTAAACCAATAGAATTTTGACAAATAATATTACATTGCCCTAGGCGACATAGTTTCGCCCTAAGCCAAAAAAATAACTTTTAAAAATTAGAAAATAAAAATTACTGAAATAACCTTTTATAATTTTTTAAAAGTTATTTTCTTTCTAATTTTTAAAAGTTATTTTAATTAAAATATTATTATATCTTAATATATTTTAATCAAATTAAAATTTATGTTTTCAAAATTAATTCTTACACCCATTGCGACCGGGCCCAGCCCGGCCTGAGCCCGAGTGGTCTGACGGGCCTAGCGGGCCGGGCTAAATAGACCCGGTTCTTTTCGGGCCTGTATTTTTTGGGCCCATATTTAAAAAACCCGGGTTTCAGGGCAGGATGTGCCCAAAAAATACAGGCCCGAAAAGAACCGGGCCTATTTAGCCCGGCCCGTTAGGCCTGTCGGGCCATTCGGGCTCAGGCAGGGCCGGGCCCGGTCGCAATGGGTGTAAGAATTAATTTTGAAAACATAAATTTTAATTTGATTAAAATATATTAAGATATAATAATATTTTAATTAAAATGATAATTTGGTAATTTTAATTTTATTTAATAATATTAATTAATTTTTTTTAACAGTGCGATCGCCTTATGCATAGTGCAATCGCCCTAGTGCAAAGTGCAATCACTTCAAAATAATATTATACGTTAGAAAGACCCAACTTTTTATTATTTGGTGATGGGTAAAAAACTTTTTTTCTTATAAAAATGGGTATTTTTACCCTTTTCCACTTTAGAATATGCTGTTAGATTCTCATATTTTGTACGCATATGTCCCCTGCTTAAATCCTAATTCTTTAGGGTACGTTTGTTTTGGGATTAAGGGGGTCGTGGGAAGTCATGACTTTGAAATCCTGAGATGTGAAAACCTTGATGAATAGTAAAAATGTGTGTTTGTTTTGGGATTTTAGTAGGGTAGGATGTTACTTTATGTCAAATCGAAGTGTGATAATGATTGATTTTATAGGTATAATAGGTATTTTATGAGTGTTGTGTTGGAAAGAGTAATAATAGGTTTAATAGGTATTTTTAGGTGTGGATTGAGTTTGGGATGTGAAATCCGGATGTTACATCTCAAACTCGTGTAGAGACGTGATCGCAAAGTCCTACGTCTATCCGTGCTAGTCCCAAACCAAACATACCCTTAATGTCTCGATTTTTTTATTCATATGTGCGTATACTTTTCTGATTATATGAGATATACATGAATTTTGTAAGAGCAGTATGTTCACATACACATTCACATTGAATCCAATATTTTCTATTATCGTTTTTGTTGATAAACTGTCTACAACAAAACCCGATACAAAATTGAAACCCAGATCTGTGAACAAAATCGACAAACAATTAATAATGATGCATATGTATGTTCTGATTTTCTTGCAATCCGATCTGTGTTATGCGTATGTTGTTCTGATTTTTCCGAACAAAACCCAGAACTAAAATTAAATTTCTTGAACGATTCCATCATTTTTAGAAATAAAAAATAAAAAAACCAGTTCTTCGAAACTCAGGCAATCATGAAACCTACCCGTGACGAACCGTGACGTCCCCTGAAGTGGACCCACGACGCGAAAGCCGCGCGACTGTGAACGGCGACGCGATGGTGCATCCGCCTTTGGGCGTGACGGCGCCTCCGGGTATGCGTAACGGCGTCAGACGACGCCCCTAAACCGTCACGAAAGCTGCGTGTGAGCGTTAGCGGAAGGCCCCTGCGCGCGACGGCGGCGGGCCCCTGCCTGTGCGATAGCGCCTGTGAGACCACGCCTCTATTTTCGAGACGGCGGCACAGCGCGCCTCTGGTGCCCAAACCACGTACCACACCGGAAACCGTACGATGCGACGGCGACGGCGACGGCGACTGTCGCAAAGCCGGCCCTCCGATTGCGCAGCGACGGCGGCCACTGGAACGTGGCGACATCGATCTCTTGACGTGCGACGGCGTGTGATCGGCGCACGGAGGACTCTAAAGAACTTACTGACACAATTAGACAACAATCTAAATCCACAATTGCCCAGAAGGTACGAGCTCTGATCTTTTTGAGACCCAATCTGAATAAGGATCTAAAAAATGAGTACCTCACCGAAAATGATCCATATGTGTTATGGAGATCCCTGAAGGAGGTTTCCAATAACAACACGATGTGATCAGTCCCCAAGCGAAATACAGTTGGCTAAATCTCCGCTTTCAAGATTTTAAATTTGTCACGGAGTATAACTCTTCCCTGCATCGCATTGTTTCTCAGCTTCGGCTTTGCAATAAAACAATAACCGATGAAGAGTTAATTCAAAAAACTCTATTCACTTTCTACGCGAACAATCTTGTACTCTACCAGCAGTACAGGGCCAAAGAGTATAATACTCATTCTGAGCTTATTTCTGCACTTCTTGAAGCAGAAAAACACAACCAGTTGTTGATGAAAAATCACAACATAAGGTCGATTGGTTCACAAGCAGTGCCTGAAGCACATGCTGCTCAGAAAAACTCTAGAGGCCGTAGACATGGAAAAGGGAATGATATGGGTAACGGATCGACCCGAAGTTGAGACCGTGGTAGGGGACGAGACCGTGGACGCAACAATGCACAACAAAGTGTAGATGACAAAGATGCAGCTCGAGGTCAAAAATCTACTCAACAATCGAGCTCACGTGCATAGAACAAACAAGTCTGTCACAAGTGTGGATGCGACTGCCATTGGTCTAGCTCGTGTCGTACACCAAAACATTTGGTGGAGGCGTATCAACGTATGCTAAAAGACAAAAAGGGGAAGGCTCCTCACGGTGAAACACACCACACCGACCTGCCTAAAGCAGGCTTTGTCATAGACAAGGATGACCTCTTGGGTGAACATATGACTATTGTCTACAAATTAATACGTATTTGATATTAGTAGGACCTAAGTGACCTCTTGTGCGGTTGATAAATCAGCGTCTGTATTCTTGGCTCTCCTTAGCATTCCTCATATCGAAACATACAAATGTGTGCTTATGGAAATGAATGTTTTGTGCTTAGTAGATAGTTCTACTACACATACTATCTTGAAAGATAGAAATTTTTTCCAAACATTAATTGAAAAGAAAGGAAGTGTCACTACAATTTCTGACGACGATATTCAAATTGTTGGCTCCAGAAGAGCCTCGATAATCCTCCCTATGGGTACCGATTTAACAATCGAAAATGCTTTATTGTTTCCACAATTAAAGCGTACCCTCCTCAGTTTTAAAGACATTTGAGAAAATGGTTATCATATTGAGACGAACACTGAGGACAATAGTGAATATCTGTTAATGACTCACTATTTAGATTGTCGAAAATATATTGTCAAAAAACTTCCTTCTTTCTCGTCTGGTTTGTATTACACATACAACTGACCCTCAAATCTCCATATAGCCCTTAATCTAAAATATCATGATCCAAATTTTTTCAAACTATGGCATAAGCGGTTAGAACATCCAGAACAAACCATGATGCATCGGATTTTATGTAATTCAATTGGCCATAACATAACAAACAATAGAATCCCTTCTGTTAGCGAATACATAAGTGATGCTTGCACAATGGTTAAACTTATAATTCGACCTTCTAGTAGTAAAGTAAGAACAGAATCTCCTAAGTTTCTTGAACGAATTCAACGAGATATTTGTGGACCGATACATCCTGCATCCGGACCATTTCAGTACTTTATGGTCCTAATAGATGCCTCCACTCGGTGGACTTATGCTACCATGCTATCCCCCTGCAATACTGCTTTAGCAAAGCTTATTGCCCAGATTATCCTATTGATATCACAATTCCCAAATCATCCAATCAAATCCATGCGCATGGACAATGCCGGTGAATTCACCTCGAAGGCATTTGATGATTATTGCTTGGCATTGGGAATTAAAGTGGAGCATTCGGTCCCTCACATTCATACTCAAAATGGTCTAGCTGAATAATTAATTAAACGTCTCAAATTAATCGCTAGACCTCTACTACAAAAATCAAACTTAGCCGTTTCATGTTGGGGGCATGCAATCTTACATGCATCATCACTAATCCAAATCCGACCAACTGCATATCATGAATATTCCCCTATTCAACTCGTGCGTGGAAATGAACCTAACATTTCCCATCTGCGTACATTCGGTTATGCAGTGTATGTTCCCATACCACCACCGAAGCGAACATTTATGGGCCCACAAAGGAAACTCGGTATTTACATCGGTTATGTATCTCCCACCATACTTAAATACCTCAAACCTTTAACTGGGGATCAGTTTACAGCCTGTTTCGCTGACTGCACATTCGATGAAGATCTATTTCCGGCATTAGGGGGAGAGAAAAATACCACAATTAATAAATGCAGTGAAATTACTTGGAACACAAAAGATCTTCAGTTCTTAGACCCACGCACAAATCAATCCGAACTTGAAGTTCAAAAGATAATAAATTTGCAATACTTAGCAAATAATCTGCCAGATGCATTCACTAATCATAAAGGCGTGACTAAGTCGCATATACCTGCTGTAAATGCGCCTCAAAGGGTACAATTCCCTTTGAAGACAAATGTTAATCCCATCATGCGCCAGAAGCGTAAAGGAAGCATTAACATAAGCGAACGAAGTTCGCGTAAGTGTAAAGCTAGCAAACACACTATGTCACCCCTAAAATCTCCTGAAGAGATTCATCCTGAAGATGAGAAATCCTAGTAAAAAGTACGTGCATATAGCAATCAAAATACTAGGAGTGCGGAACACCCAGATCAATACATACTTTTGGGAAATGATAAAGATCTGGTTTACATGAATCTTAAGATAAATAAAGGAGAAAAACATATCACTGTTGTCGACAACACATTCGTACCCATAGTTGCTCTTTCTAAAATCTGGCCAGTATCTAAATTCGGTGCCTGAAGCACTTTGATTAGATGCAATAGAAAGAAGCAAATATGGAAGAGCTAGACTCGCAAAATAAATAAACAATTTTGTTCTATCGTACATACCCCCTAAATATTTTATCCCTGAAGGATATAAATGGGTATTAATACGAAACAAAATGTAGTTGAGAGATACAAAGCGAGATTAACAGCTTAAGGATTTTTCGCAGTGACTCATTATTGAGTTTGATGTGATCAAACAAATTCTCCTGTTGTGAATATTATAAAGTTCCGCCATATATCCCTGGCAGTTAAATGCAGTTAATGGACATAGTTACCGCATACTCATACGGATCATTAGATTCTGATATCTATATGAAAATCCCTGATGGATTAAATATTCTCCAGAAGTGGAATAACGAACATCGTAGTATGTTCAGCATTAAATTGCAACGCTCGTTATATGATTTAAAATAATCAGGTCGTATGTGGTATAATCGACTAAGCGAATTCCTCCTGAAGAAGGAATACGTAAATAACGAGACTTTTCCTTGTGTATTCATTAAGAAATCCCTTAATGGTTTTTGTATAATCTCGGTATACGTTGATGATCTAAACATTATCGGAACAAGGAAATTGATTGAAGAAGCAAGTTCAATCTTAAAAACTGAATTTGAAATGTAAACTTTGGGTAAAACCAAGTTCTGTCTCGGCCTGCAGATCGAGCATTTTCCTGAAGGAATACTGATACACCAATCAGCTTACCTAAAGAAAGTGTTGGAGAGATTCCATATGGATAAATCTCATCCTTTAAGCACTCCAATGGTTGTCCGTTCCCTCGATTTGGAAAATGACACATTTAGACCTAAAGAAGATAGCGAAGAGCTATTGGGACCTGAAGTTCCCTATGTAAGTGCAATTGGTGCACTGCACTGTCTTGCAAACTGCACTAGGCCCGAAATTACCTTTGCAGTGAATCTACTTGCAAGATTCTATTAGGAGATATGTAGTACATAGATATGTTGTAGTATACTTAAAAGTAGACTTTGAGTATAAGTGGGAGATTGTTAGGGTTATACTAGAAAGTATGCTTTTACTTTGTATAACTAAACTGAATCTTTGAGCTTTATCTGAAATAAATCTTTTATCACTGTGCTTTAGATAAATATGAATGTTATTTATTTATTGCAAACCGTTCATATAATAGTACAAGTTACACTATAGATAAATGTGGTGATCCCCGGATAACTCACAGCAAGATCACATTATCAATTTCTTATAACAGGTACTAAATTCACAACCTAGATGGGATTTGAACACCCCATTGGTAAACGGTTGATGTGTAGATCCCAGATTGGCTTATCTTGACCAAGGGATTGCACTAGTGCATGATGATGCATTGAAGAGGACAGAGGACCTACAGAGAGGTAATTCTTCCGTACTGATTTATGGGATGAAGAATTAAACCTCAGTGGTCGTTTATTTCTAAACCTCTGTCCCTTAAATAGGACTGTGTGTGATCCGTGCGTGACACTTTAATTTGTTATGGGTAGAGAGTCAATAAGACTCAATTCTTTGCATCTTAGGTGACGCCATTGAGAACATGACAATTGCTAAGATTTAATACAGAGGAACGTGTGCTTGGAGAGTCTTGCATGATTAGTCCCCTTGGTGGGCTCTAAATGTTCGTCATACTAAATCTTGCAAGTGGAATTTGTTTCCGGTATGATGATAAAGAATAGCTGTCCTTACTCCAAGGATAAGATGTTAAATTAATTAAAGCGTTCAGTGGCTTGATTAATTAACGGACAAGAGAATCTTAAACACGAGAAATAATGACCAGGAGCCATATGATTGTAATATGGGTTAAGATGGATAGTGCAACATTAATCCTATAGTGGAGTGAGATTAATGTTAATTGGTTGAATGACATTGAGCTCAATGTTAGAATTCAAGGCCCATTAGGAGGTCCAATCTTAATTCTCCTAAAGGCCCCTCAAGTAGCCCAATTAAATGTCCAACAATTGACAAGGTGTTTAAAATAAAAGAAATAATTTTGGAGCCCAAATGATTGAGTTTTTAAAAAATTATATATATATTAATATATGAGAGATTTTATGGAAAATAGATATGTATCTTGAATACAAGAATATCTAATAAAATCAAGATCTCATGGAATTAAATATATATCCTTTTTTTTTCGAAAATTATATGATTGAGAATATCAAGAATTGAATATTTGATATTTAAGATTAGAATATTTGATATTCATAATAATCAAGATTTGAAATATTAGATATTCAAGATATTCAAGTTTTGTATCATCTCATATTTATAGTGAGAATACAAGATCTTGATATCTCGAGTTTGCTTGAGATATTTCAGAATGTTAGGGTTAGGGTACTTCTATTTAATGTATCTTACACCATTGTATTTCATACGCTTCTACTATTGTAAACACTTTTACGGCAGTTCATATTACTATCTCTTGGCTTGGTCGCCCCCAGATATAATCACGTTGTGATGAACTGAGTTATCAAATCTTGTGTTCTCTATTTAAGCTTATCGCTTTATTTTGATTACAACAAAACCAATGCATTTTTTGCCTTGTCCCGTAAGTAGCTACTGCTATTCAAAAATCAACTTGAAAGGAATTTAAAAAAAAAAAACACTATAAATTAAATAATTATGTTTAAAAAACTAAAACTACCAAATTTTGTCTTATTCATCGACGTTTGAAATAGCAAATTGACAGTCCAGCTTTATATATTGCAGTACGCTCACGAAAACGTCGTGGGTTATTTGTACTACTCCAATCTGAGTTGTTGCAGAAAACCGCCCACCCTCAGATAATGTTCCGGTTCAAATTGGCGGAGCGCCTCCGTGCTCTCATCATCTCCGCCTATACGAAACCTAGCCCAAATGCGCTGCTCCGATCAAGGTCTCCTGCCTTCAGCCACTTGTCTCACGGCGGCCATCGGAAAGTTCTGCCGCGGGAGTTATCGGATAATGTGGTGAGACTCAAGTGCCCGTCAACAGGCTTTCTCCTTTTCACACGCTTATACAGATTTCCTGCAATTTCATACGAAAATTATAAGCTGGTGGGTTATAATTTATTTTTTCTTTCTTTGGTAGACTGAAGGTGAATTTATTCAACACAAAAAATCCTCTCAAGCTGTGATAAATTCTCTGAAAACGGAGGTGATACATCTAAATACACTCTATTTTATTTTTGTTTTTGTGCAATTCATTTGTTGTATAATATTGGTTTTCATTTGATATTGCTACCGTTTTCGTGGTTCAAATACTGGGTTTTGCAGAAAGAAACCACCGAACCTCCGACCATGTTCCGATTCAAATCGGCGGAGCACCTCTTCACCTCTGCCTACCCCAAATCACTCTTCCGCTCACATGCTCTGCTCCGATCAAGATCTCCTGCCTTAATGTACTCATCTCTGCCTCCGGAGCTGTCGAGAAGTGTGGTCAAGCTCATGTGCGAGTCAAGTGCCAAGGGAGGCATCTGCAAATTTTATTTGATTCCAGCCCTCCCTTTTGATCTGGTATATATTATTATTATCTCATTATCCCTTTCTTCTCTCAACATTTTACACACATTTTGTGCAATTTCATTTCTAAATTATAAGTGGGTCGGTTATAATGGATCCAATGCTGGAAAAGAGTTTCGACCCATTTTGCTATTTTTCAAAACCCATACTACATTTACTTCCTCTGTTCTTTCATTGATAGAAAAAAGATGATTTTCTTGAACGCAAGCAATCTTGCCATGAGGTTAAAGCTGTGATCAATTCTCTGAATCCGCAGGTGATTTACTCTACTGTATTTTTTATGATTTTTTGTTTTGTGCAATTCCTTTCCCCTGTTGGTTTTTTATTATTCAATTCAATATGATGATTTTTGCAGGTTGTTTTCTTGGGGTTATGTCCTACTCTTGCTTATGATTTCCAACCAGATAAAAATGTAAGCAGGGCATGGTTTTGGGTCGGGTAGTTTCCATACTTAGATATCCGTAACGAAAAACTCTGGTATTCAAATAAAATGTAGAATTTTATTTTGATTTAATTAGATCAGTTTAGCAATTGGATTGAAATAAATATAAATTGCATCTCAAATAGTGGATGCAAATGCTAAAGCGAATAGTTGGCCGGTTGTTCGATGGAAAGGCATATATACTAAACATTTGAATGTAAATTACGACAACTGATATTTGTTGGAGTAAACCAAAATTCTATGAATCAAGACTAGTCAAAATTGTCTTTCAAAATTCTAGTTCAAGAGTCACATTGTTGTTTGAATTGTTATTTATTATCTATTAATTCTCATGTTATCCTAATAGTATAAATATGTGTACTTGGCATAACATTTGTAAGGCAAAAAATAAAAAAAATAAAAATGTTTCTGAAATATATTGAAGCAATTTCAAGCCTTCAAAATCTTTCAAAATCATTTTCATTCTTCTATTTTCTACAAACTGGCATCAGAGCCGGTTAACTAAAATGACTAACAACAATCTTGTTTCTCTTGTTCCTAAGTTCAACGGTGAAAGGTTCGATTATTGGAGCAACCTAATGAGATTGTGTCTTGAATCCCAAGACTTATGGGGTGTGGTTGAAGAAGGTGTTGGTGCGCCGGAAGACGAGTCTCAACTCACCACCGCCCAACGAGATCTTTTGAAGAACAAAAGACAAAAGGATAGGAAGGCTCTCTTTCAAATTTACCAAGCACTTGAAATTCCTGTCTATGAGAGAATTTCAAAGGTCGCAAATGCTCAAGAGGCTTGGAAAATATTAGATACAACATATTCCGGACAAGATTAAGTTAAAAAAGTTCGTCTACAATCGTTGCGGGCTGAATTCGAGAAGTTGGAGATGAAGGAAAATGAAAAGATTTCAGAATTCTTCACTCGCCTCTCTTCCATTACAAATCAAATGGCATCAAATGGAGAAATTGTACAGACTCAACGAGCGGTTGAAAAAGTTATAAGAAGCTTGCCAACAAAATTTGACCATATTGTGGTTGAAATTGAAGAATCACATGACCTTTCTTCAATGACTGTTGAAGGTTTGCAAGGAAGACTAGAAGCTCATGAAGCTAGAATTCTGCAGAGAAATACTCATCCAAGCTCTTCTCATGATCAAGCCTTAAAATCTCAATTTACATCCACGAAAGGTCAAGGCTCATCTCGTGGACATAACAAAGGTCGTGGTGGAATGCAACACACTCAAGATAGGAGAAATGAAGAAGCCAAACCAGAGGAGAAATCTTCATTTCACAACTTTCAAAGGGGGAAAGGACGAAACACTTACAAAGGTAACAAACCTTACTTTGAGTGCAATTATTGTCATAAACCTGGACATAAAGAAAATGATTGTTGGGAAAAACATCCGGAAAAGAAGCCTGTGGCTGGTTATATGCACCAAGAAAAATCAGAAACTTTGTTGATAGCTTCTGATGGAAATGTTGAGAACATATGGTACCTGGATAGTGGAGCAAGCAGACATATGACAGGTAATAAAAATTTGTTTTCTACTCTTGTGGAAACTATGCTAAATCCTATAAAATTCAAGGAGTTGGTGAAATTGCTTTCAAAACGAAGACCAGAAAAGTTGAGAAGATGTCAGAGGTACTTTACGTACTAGGTTTGAAAAGTAATCTTCTCAGTGTTGGCCATTTACTACGGTAAGGATTCGACTTCCAATTTGTTGGAAATATGCGCACCATGAAGAAGAAGGACCAACATGTTGCCAAGATTGTTTTGGGATCAAACAACTTGTTTCCTATTAAGCTCGATGTTGTCAATGGTACGTGTTTTGTTGCTACTTCTAATTATGAAGTTTCAAAGTTATGGCATGATAGGTATGGACATCTAAATTTTCGGAGTTTAAAGGAGTTGTCCACCAAAGGCATTGTCCAAGGATTGCCTAAAATTGAGGTGGTAAATGATGTGTGCGAAGAATGTCAATTGGGAAAGCAACATCGTTAATCATTCCCATCTAAATCGAAGTGACATTCACAATCACCTTTGGAGCTTGTCCACACTGACCTTTGTGGACCGATGCAAGTACCATTGCTTGGAGGTAGCAGGTATTTCTTGTTGTTTGTTGATGATTACACAAGAAAAATTTGGGTTTATTGTGTAAAAGAAAAATCGGATGCTTTCTCCTGCTTCAAAGAATTCAAATTTCAAGTTGAAAAATATTCTGGTCATCAAATAAAGAATATGAGGAGTGATCGTGGAGGAGAATATATGTTTTCTCAATTCGAAGACTTTTTGTCGAAATCATGGAATTCGGCATGAATTAACAGCCAGGTACTCACCTCAACAAAATGGAGTTGCGGAGCGCAAAAATTGGACAATAATGAATATGGTGAGGTGCATGTTGAAAAAGAAAAATATGCCAGTGTGTTTTTGGGCTGAAGCGGTATTTTGTGCTGTTTACTTGATCAACAGATCACCAACAAAGAGCCTGGAAGATACAACTCCAAATGAGGTTTGGTATGGTAAAAAACCAAATGTTTTTCACTCAAAAACTTTTGGTTGTCTTGCATTTGTTGGGATAAACACACGAATAATCAAGCAACAAAGTATTCAACTACAAGTGTATCAAGACAATAAATACTTAATAACAACAATGAGAATAGAAGGACCTCACCCAACAAACATCAACTGGAGGCTACTGTTCATAACTCTCGGAACCTCTAAACCTGATCTCCACCGTCCAGAATTAACCCCTATGTGTCTTGAACGTGCTGTCAAAATTACAGCTCGATCCAACGGTTTGTTTGTGAGAAACAACCCTTTTACCTCAGCTGCGCAGAAGTGAATCGCCCAAAAACAGAACTTCTGTTCGCTGCCTATTCCCGTCAATATAGAATTTAAATCCGATCTCCACCGTTCAGAATGTAGTCCCACAATTTCCGAACGTGTTGACAAAGTTTTAGCTCGATCCAACGGTTGAAACTCCGGATATTGCTTCTGTAAGATTTCTGCCCTTTTTGGATTTTCTCAAAAACGTGAATGATACACACTTTTTCTTATCTTCCCTCAATGTCTTCTAGGGCAAGATAACACCAAGTGTTGGGCCTACTTGGGCTTTACAATATTATTAGCTATTGGGCTCCTCCACATATTTGGAAACCCAACCCAACAAATCTCCCCCTTTCCGATTATGTGGAGAGACTAGCCATTCCGGTTATCACACGACACACCTCGAGCTTCTCCTTAGGCAATGCTTTGGTGATCATATCAGCACCATTGTCATTCGTGTGAATCTTTTCAAGCTCAAGCAACTTATCATTGATGGCATCTCTCATCCAATGATATCTCACATGAATATGCTTCGATCTTGAATGAAACGCAGCATTCTTATTGAGATGGATAGTAGTTTGGCTATCACAAAATACTACTTACTTCTCTTGCTTCAGCCCAAGCTCCTCCATAAGTCTTTTGAACCATAACACCTCTTTACATGCTTCCGTTGCAGCGATGTACTCTGATTCTGTTGTGGAGAGTGCAACACACTTTTGCAATCTTGATTGCCATGACACATCGCCACCTGCGAATGTCACTAGGTAGGCAGAAATGGACTTTCTGGTGTCCACATCTGATCCCATATCTGAGTCGGTGTAGCCAACCAACTCGGGCTTCCCACCTTCAAAGGTGAGTCTCAAACCAGATATACCTCGTAGATATCTCATTATCCACTTCACAACATTCCAATGCTCCTTTTCCGAATTAGACAAATAACGGCTAACAACTCCAACTGCATGAGCTATGTCTGGCCTCGTACACACCATTGCGTACATCAAGCTTCCCACGGCTGAAGCATATGGGACTCTTCTCATTTCTTCTTTCTCTTCATCTGTCGAAGGACTATGATGAGCACCAAGCTTAAAGTGAGTGGCAAGAGGAGAACTAACCACTTTAGCTTTGCTCATATTAAATCTATCAAGCACCTTTTCAATGTATTTCTCATGTGACAAGTGCAGCTTCTTGTTTGCTCTATCTCGGGTGATGCTAATACCAAGAATTTTCTTGACTGGCCCCAAATCCTTCATGACAAAGGATTTGCTCAACTGTTTCTTCAACCTGTCAATTCTTGAAACATTCTTGCCAACAATCAATATATCATCAACATAGAGCAACAATATGATAAAATCATCATTTGAGAACTTCTGAACAAACACACAATGATCAGAAATGGTTTTCTGGTAGCCTTGCTCCCCCATAATTGACTCAAATTTCTCATACCACAATGTAGGTGCTTGCTTCAAACCATAGAGACTTTTCTTCAGCTTGCACACATGGTCTTCTTTACCCTTCACCTTGAACCTTCAGGTTGCACCATGTACATCTCTTTATTAAGCTCCCCATGAAGAAAAGCGGTTTTGACATCCATCTGCTCAATCTCCAAGTCAAGGCTAGTTGCCAAACCAAGCACAAAACGAATGGAAGACATCTTAACAACCGGAGAGAAAATTTCTTCAAAATCAACTCCCGCTTTCTGGCTGAAACCTTTAACAACCAATCTAGCTTTGAATCGTGGCTTTGACGTGTGTTCATCTTGCTTTATCCTGTACACCCACTTATTCTTCAAAGCATGTTTTCCCTTTGGTAGTTTCACCAAATCAAATGTGTCATTTTCATGCAAGGACTTCATCTCATCTTGCATTGCTTCCAACCATTCGTTCTTGTGTACTCCTTGAATTGCTTCTCCATAGCATTCAGGTTCTCCCTCATCAGTCAAGAGCACATACTGATCAGGAGGGTACATCCTAGAAGGTACATGAGCTCTGTTGGTTCTTCTAGGTGGCTCTTCAATCTCATGTTCTGGAACATTAGGTGGTTGTGGCTGATCGGTATCCTCTTCATTATCAAAATCAGGCTGATCCTGATTCTCCTCTTCAGCTTCTACTTGACCTTGACCATGAGGAACAATTCCATGTTAAACAAGTCATCACTCGGTGTAGAAACTGAGTTGTCCACTTTCTCGATATCTGTAATGGTTTGATCCTCAACAAACACAGCATCTCGACTTCTGACAAGCTTCTTCTCCACAGGATCATAAAATCTGTAACCGAACTCATCTTGGCCATAACCAAGAAACACACACTATCGAGTCTTCATGTCTATCTTGGACCTTTCATCTTTGGGAATGTGCACAAATGCTTTACATCCAAAGACCCGCAAATGATTATAGGAAATATCCTTTCCCGACCAAACTCTGTCTGGAACATCAAAGTCTAAAGGAACACATGGAGTAAGATTTAACACATGTACAACAGTGCTTAGAGCCTCTCCCCAAAACAATGTAGACAATCCTGCCTCTGATAGCAGACATCTTACTCTCTCGACCAATGTTCTGTTCATCTTTTCGGCAAGTCCATTCAACTGAGGAGTCTTTGGAGGAGTCTTTTGATGTCGGATACCTTGCTGCTTGCAATACTCATCAAAAGGACCAATGTATTCCCCTCCATTATTCGTTCTGATGCATTTCAACTTCTTCCCAGTTTGCCTCTCAACTAAGGCATGAAACTGCTTGAATACATCGAGCACTTGCTCTTTCGTCTTCAATGTGTAGATCCACGTCTTTCTTGAGTGGTCATCTATAAAAGTCACAAAATATAAAGCACCACCAAGGGTTATTGTTTTCATAGGACAACAAACATCAGAATAAATTAAATCAAGTATACCTGATGCTCTGGAGGGAGTCGAGGTCTTGAAAGCAACTAGGTTTGCTTTCCTGCCAAACAATGAGAGCACTTCTTCAGAGATGCATTCTTCAAGTTTGGAATGAGATTTCTCTTCTCTAAAATCTTCAATCTCTTATCACTGATGTGGCTGAGTCTGCTGTCCCACAACTCGAATATCTTTTCATTTTCAATTGCATTTATTGAGCGATCAAGTAACTTTGCTTGCATCAAGTACAACGAAGAATGTTTTTGGCCTTTAGCAACAACCAAAGAACCTCTTGTGAGCTTCCACTGACCATCAGAGAATGAACTGCAGAAACCTTCATCATCAAGTTTCCCAACAGATATAAAGTTTAATCGAACATCAGGCACATGCTTCACATTTTTCAAGACTAGTGTAGCACCCTTGCTAGTCTGCAAACATACATCTCCAACACCAATGGCTTTAGCTAAGCCATCATCACCCATCCAAACATTTCCATAGTCACCTGACATGTAGGATGTGAACATGTCTCTACGAGATGTGGCATGTATGGATGCACCACTGTCGACCACCCAACTGCTCTCATGATATGCAAGATTAACAGCTTCATAGTCATGAAAGATAAGAAAATCACTTGTTGCAGCAGACACTCGATCATCATCTTTTGCTTCTTCATTCTTCTTCTCCTTCCCTTTACCTTTCTTGTCATCTTGCTTGGGTTTTCTGCAATGCTTCGCTATGTGTCCTAGAGTGTGACAATTCCAACACTCAACCTTGCTATATCTGTTGGATTTGCTCCTACCCTTTTGTTTGCCTTTTGGACCTCTACTTTTACTTCTCCCCCTCTTCTCTGTGACCAAAACCTCTGATTGCTGAAAAGAGCCCTGCGATTTTCTTCTCATTTCCTCATTCAAGATGCTGCCCTTAACCAATTTCATGGTAATGGTATCGTCGGGGGTTGAATTAGACAAAGATGTCCTGAATGTCTCCCATGAATCCGGCAATGTACCGAGAAGCCACAAGCCTTGTACTTCATCTTCAAACTTGATGTTCATTCCCGATAATTGATTAATGATGCCTTGAAATGAATTCAAGTGATCAGTCATAGGAGTACCATCTTTGAATTTCAGATTCATCAACTGATTGATTAGAAAAAACTTATTGTTCCCAGTTTTTCTAGCATACAATTGCTCCAACTTTTCCCACAATGAGCGTGCATTTGTTTTTCCACTAACATGATTCAACACATTATCATCCACCCACTGCCTGATATAACCACACACTTGACGATGCAATATATTCCATTGAGCATCTGTTTTATCATCAAACTTGTTGGCTTCAAATACAGGTAGATAGTAATCTTTCACGTATAGAAGATCCTCCATCTTTCCTTTCAACACATGCTAATTTGAACCATTGAGATTCACCATTCTACTAGTATTAGTCTCCATATTCACCATAAGGCACAGAGCAGACACCGTGCTCTGATACCACTTTGTTGGGATAAACACATGAATAATCAAGCAACAAAGTATTCGTCTACGCAGTGGAATGATCAATTATCCCCCTCTTGTGTGAATCTAATAGGAAACAATACTAATAATATAATGCACGATAAAGCAAGCAATCACCAAGCACAACACAAACAATTTTAACGTGGAAAACCTCCTCAACGTGAGGAGTAAAAACCACGGGACCGAAGTCCACCCAAAAATTCACTATGAGCAAAAAATCCAAGGTTACAATCTGCCCACAACAGATATTCAACTACAAGTGTATCAAGACAATCAATGCTTGATAACTACAATGAGATTAGAAGGACCTCACCCAACAAACATCAACTGGAGGTTACTGTTCACAACTCTCGAAACCTCCAAACCTGATCTACATCGTCCAGAATTAACCCCTATGTGTCCTGAACGTGCTGTCCAAATTAGAGCTCGATCCAACGGTTGGTTTATGAGAAACGACCCTTTTACCTCAGCTGCGCAGAAGTGAATCGCCCAAAAACAGAACTTCTGTTCGCGGCCTATTCCTGTCAATATAGAGCTCCAAATCCGATCTCCACCGTTCAGAATGTAGTCCCACAAGTTCCGAACGTGCTGACAAAGTTTCAGCTCGATTCAACGGTTGAAACTCCGGACATTGCTTCTGCAAGATTTCTGCCCTTTTTGGATTTTCTCAAAAACGTGAATGGTACACACTTTTTCTTATCTTCCCTCAATGTCTTCTAGGGCAAGATAACACCAAGTGTTGGGCCTACTTGGGCTTTACAATATTATTAGCTATTGGGCTCCTCCACATATTTGGAAACCCAACCCAACAACATTTTCTCATATTCCAAATGCTTTGAGATCAAAACTTGATGATAAATCTGAGAAATGCATTTTCATTAGTTATAGCCAAACAACTAAAGCTTACAAGCTTTACAATCCTGGAACAAAGAAAATTGTCATTAGGAGGGATGTTTGCTTTGATGAGAATAGTTGCTACAATTTTTCAGATTCTTCAGGATTACAGGTTGTCAAAACCTTAACCTTGAAGAAGAACACGTGGAGGATGATGAACCAACTCAACCTGAAACTAATGGGGCTGGACCACAACAAAATTCACCCCCAACAGTTGAAAGAAGAACTAGATCATTGAGAGAGATCTATGATGCAACTGAAGAAGTAACCACAACGGATCATGTATTCTTTTCATTCTTTGCGGGTGAAGATCCAATTACTTATGATGAAGCATCAAAAGATGAAAAGTGGGTTTGTGCAATGAAAGAGGAGATCAAGTCTATTGAGAAGAACGATACATGGGAGCTTACTTCATTGCCCTCACACAAATCTGTTATTGGAGTAAAGTGGGTATACAAGACTAAAACCAATCTTGATGGCTCCATCAACAAGCACAAAGCACGATTGGTTGCAAAGGGATACAAGCAAAAAGAAGGTGAAGACTTCAATGAGGTATTCGCTCCTGTTTCTAGACTTGATACGGTTCGATTGATAATTTCTCTTGCTGCTCAAAATGGTTGGAAATTGTTGCAAATGGATGTAAAATCAGCTTTCTTGAATGGCTTCCTTGAAGATGAAATTTATGTTGAGCAGCCTCTCGGATTCATAAAGTAAGGTGAAGAAGAAAAGGTGTACAAGCTACGAAAAGCATTATACGGGCTGAAGCAATCACCTCGTGCATGGTATGACCGAATTAATGCTTTTTTCTTAAAATGTGGTTTTGAAAGATGTCCATATGAGCACACTCTTTACATCAAAAGAAATTCCAAGGGAGGATTCATAATTGTAAGTCTTTATGTGGACGATCTCATTTTTACCGGAGATGATATGGAGATGTTATCTAAATTCAAAAACTCAATGATGAGTGAATTTGAGATGACTGACTTGGGAGAATTGCATCATTTTTTGGGCATCAATGTGCAGCAATCAGAAGAAGGTATATTTATCTCACAAGAAAAATATGCAACACAATTGTTGGAGAAATTCAATATGAAAAATGCAAATCCTGTCTCTACACCTTGTGTCACAGGTTTGAAGTTGAGCAAGGATGGTGAAGGAAAGCTCATGGATCCAACTTTGTTTCGAAGCCTAGTTGGAAATTTGATGTATCTTACTGCTACGAGGCCCGACATCATGTATGGTGTGAGTTTGATTAGCAGTGGAGAAACCTTATTCAAACCATTGGGAAGCCGCTAAAAGAATTCTGCGATACATCAAAGGAACCATTGATTTTGGTATTTTCTACGAAGCTCGTGTGCCCGTAAAACTTGTTGGATACATGGATAGTGATCTTGGTGGGAGCATTGACGATTCACGAAGCACTTCAGGTTATGCCTTTAACCTTGGAAGTGGAATCATATCTTGGTGTTCGAAGAAGCAACGTGTTGTGGCACTTTCTACCACCGAAGCGGAATACATCGCAGCATCTTTGGCTGAATGTCAAACTTTATGGATTAGAGAAAATCTGGACAACTTGAAGTTCAAACAAAAGGATCCTACAATTGTGTATTGTGACAATAGTTCTACTATTTCTGTCTCAAAGGATCCTGTTTTACATGGAAAAACGAAACATATTCGTATGCGATTCCATTTCCTAAGAGAACTTGTTCGAGAAGGGAAATCAATCTTGAGTATTGTCGAAGTGAAGAGCAGATTGCTGATATCTTCACAAAGCCCCTGGGAGGACTGCTTTTCTCAAAGAACGTTGCTGCATTGGGAGTTCGAAGGAATTTTGGTTTAAGGGAGGCAATGTTGGAGTAAACCAAAATTCTATGAATCAAGACTAGTCAAAGTTGTCTTTCAAAATTCTAGTCCAAGAGTCACATTGTTGTTTGAATTGTTATTTATTATCTATTAATTCTCATGTTATTCTAGTTGTATAAATATGTGTACTTGGCATAACATTTGTAAGGCAAAAAATAAATAAAATCAAAACGTTTCTGAAATATATTGAAATAATTTCAAGCCTTCAAAATCTTTCAAAATCATTTTCATTCTTCTATTTTCTACAATATTGTATTCTTGTTATTTCCAGGTTATAGATGAATTTTGAGTGGCGCATATGGAAGCAAAAAAACATGGGGGAAAGGTTGTACTTGGCAATCGACCTATAGAAGTAAGCTTAAATATTACTCTTCATATTTCATTTTCAATTGCTTCTTTACTCGTGGTATAGGTTTGATGTTTCAAGTTATTTATTACTCACTTCATTGCGATTTAGATCATTCCTACAAAAAGGTGTGAATTTTAATAAAAAATATTATTTATTAGTATTAAAAAGTGCAAAGTTGAACATATATTGATATGTTCTTTTTGTTGAAGGAAGTTAAGTTTATTGGTAAAGGATATATTTGAAAAATATAGTGTCATTAAGTGTAAATAATGTTTTGAAGTGATTAGTTTTAGATAATTTATCTTTTCATAGTAAATGGACAATCTAATTAAATCGTAACAAATTGAGTAGCTAGTATTTATAGTGATAAAATTGTCTTTTAGACAAATGAAAGATGTAAAGAATGGAGAAAATTTGTTTTTACTGAAAGGACAATCACAAAAAAATATATAGTAATAATATAATAAGTTTGTGTTTGGTGTCATTCACTAATAAGTTAATTTGGTGTACTGAAGGGACAATCAAAAAAGGACGGGAAGGAGTAAATTAAATGACTAATAAGTTTTGAAGCAGTCCTTAAATTTGTGTTTGGTGTCATTCAAATAAATCCTGCATCCATTTAATTACGGTGGCTATCTTGCTTTTGCAGATAACATGGCATAAGTCAACTAGCCCCTCACTCATGATATGATCAGTTTAATTCTCTTTCTGCGTCCTAATTGGGTACACTTCTAATTATCTTGTAATACTAATATTATGGCCGGTTAATTTTTTTTTTTGTTCGTTCTGGAAACAGGTCTTACCAACTTTAAAAAAAAAAAACTTTTACACTTTTAATAGAAATTGAAAACAGGTACTACGTACAAGATATCTATACTGCTTATTAGAGATAAAAGGTTTTTTGGTCCCATAACTTATTGAGTGTCTGATTTTGGTCCCAAAAATTTTAACTTTTCAATTTTGGTCTTGTAACTCTTTGTGTTTGTCCAATTTTGGTCCCATTTTTACCAAAAAATATAAATAATGTCATTTTTTTCCATACATAACGCATGTTGTTGAATTTGGAATTTTCCGGCACTCTTGCTGATGTGGGTGCCAAATAATTAATTTTTTTTATTTTGTATTTTTTTACTTATTTTTTCTATATTACTGAAACACTAATAAACATAATAAAATATCAGCAAGGATGATGAAAATTTCCCAATGCAACTACCATCTGCACCGTGCATGGAAAAAATAATATTATTTTCACTTTTTCGGTAAAAATGCGACCAAAATTGGACAAACTCTAAGAGTTATGGGACCAAAATAAAAAATTTAAAATTTTTTGGATCAAAATTTAACAAACACTAACAGTTACGGGACCAAAATTGAAAATTTAAAATTTTTGGGACCAAAAGTGTACACTCATTAAGTTATGGGACTAAAAACTTTTTTTCTCCTGCATATTACGTTGTTACTCAAGAAATAACTAAATTTGCAACACATTCATGCTAGCTATCAAACATGACGGAAAGGGTCTTCAAATTGGATTATGCCCCAATTTTTTCATCGTTTAAATACTTCCGACCAAGAATGATGGAACTCCATGTGGACGAGTGTGACCAGTAAGTGTTTTTATACATTTTGAGCTTATATTCTAATTTGAGACTTTGCATATATTTTTATTCTTATATATTTTTGTATATATATATCGGCCACATTATTAAAAGTTGCTCGTGAACATAGTTCAGTGGTGGCAGTTGTCAGAAATATTCACTTTCCCGGAATTCAAAAGTATTGGAAACATCCTACTGAGGTGATTATAAGTTTCTTATTTGTTGGACCGTTAATATGTTGAGTTCAAAATTATATATTGTGAATATATTGGGTCTAAAATATTAGATTTTGATTTCATAAGCTTAGACATTAATGTTAATACTCTTGTATGTTTAGGTGGAGGATCTTCTAGACGGTGCATGGCCTGCTGCAGCCTTGGCCAGAAGAGTTTTCTTCTTGTTTCTCCTTTGTTACGTGATTTACAAATTGTTATTACTAATGTGAGTGTTCATGTACTATTTTAACTGTTTACAAACAGTAGCAATGTTTTTTTCGGTCAGCATTTTTTCTACGAGTCGCGATAATACTTTGGAGTATGCATAAGTACTTTTGAGTTTTTTTTTGTACTTTACATGTCACTGTTTCGTTTTTTTGCCGACATTTTTCCAGCTAGTCGCGACAATATTTTTGTGTTATTTTCAGTACTATACTTTAGTATATTTTTATAATACTTTATCAAATTTTGACTGCACTAATAAATAAAAAATATAGAGCTCAACCACAAATGATTTCAGAAATTTTTGCAGAAATTTACAAAAATCCAAAAAAATCCACAAAATTCACACAAAAAATTCATCTAAATTCCTCTTTCTTCTACCTATTCGGTGAAATTTTTTGAAACTACATATTATCAGCAATGTTAATAATTACCCTCCCTTGAAATCCCTCTCCATAAATACAATCGTGTAAAATACACGTTGGAAATACAATTGTGCAAAATACACTTAAATATGCAGAGTACACACCTTCTTTTGAATCGAGTCGATTAAGGAGGAATCACACTGCGTTGAAAAGAGTCGATGTAAGTCATGCCTTGAAGATTTCCGTCGTATGTGTCAGGAAAATACACAGTGATTACAAAGACACTTCCTGTATATGACATCAAAATTAGAGAAGAAAGAGTTGAAGAGATTTATGTTTTATCATTGTTGTCTTGAAGAGATTATGTTAAGTACCTTGGTTTAGATTTTGATGTGTGCAAAACAATGTGTTTATTTGGATAAATTGATCTAACACTTGTGTTAAGGAAATTGGTGTTTGAAATTTATAGTTGTAAGTGAAGTCTGCAGCTGTATACTTGATCATTATACAGCCAGACATGACCCTACAGCTGTAAGGTTTCTCTACAGCCGATTTTTGTATTTATGATTAGGGTCATAATTGCATCTTTTTACATCCAATTATGTATGCTTTTGGTGTGCTTATGTTCATATTTGACCCTAAAATGATATACTTTGTGCATTTAACCCTTTTTGGCTAGAAAATTGTGATTATAGGTGGAAACGAGCAAAACGAGGAAGAAACGAGCAAGATCGAGAAAAGTCCAGAATTCTTGAGTTGAGCCAATTGGTGAAAATGATATACCATGTTGAATAGCTCAAAGAGAGGGTCGCAACGCAAAAAGAATCGAGTCAATCGGAGCTCTAGAACTCAAGATATGAAGAAAACAACTTGCTAGGCAGCACGTCAACACGGATCGCGCGGATTCGTTCTGGAACGGCAGATAACGTCGCGCGCGACCTCGCGCGGGATCGCGATCGACCTCGCGCGCGATCGCGATCGACAGGAGTGCAGTTGTGGTTCGGCAGTTTGGTAAAGCGCGCGAAGTCGCTGCTGATCACGATCGACAGCCCTCCAGTTCACGTTCGGCAGCAGTTCCGAAATTTCACAATTTCAGGGCTATTTTTATCTTTTTGCGCGTTTAATGAAGGGCACTTTGGACTAAACATTGTAGTCACTATAAATACCTCAAGGATCAGATTTTCAAGACATCTTTATCATAATTCCAAGTTCTTAGATTAGTTTAGAGATAGAATTAGGTAGTTACTTAGTGGGTTCTTAGTTAGATTCAATCTTCTTTCTTCAATAACTTTTGATCCGTCCGTCGGAATTTCGATATGTTTGTTCCTACCTTCTTCTCTCGATTCAATCTACGTTTCTATGATTTAGTTTTGTATTTTGCATTTCGGATTTAGAGATAGCTTTTCAAGGTTTGATGCTTGTATTTCCATTCATCCACTTATGGTAAGATTTAATTTAATTCTGTTGTTTTAATTCATAATAATGATGTTTAGATTGTTAATTGTTGATTTTCATTTCCAAATAGACATGGGATAATTCCCTTGTGCATGGTTGTATGAATAATATGGTGAATTTAGTGTCTTGTTAATCCTATGCATGAATTAGTGATCTTGATGTGTTAGTTCTCTTATTAATGACTTGTATGAATGCTTGGGATGTCTAATTGGAATGTATGGCTTATATGGTTAGCTATGAAATGAAAATTGAACTATAAGAATTATATGCATACCAAGTGTCTGATATTTGGCTTGTATGATCAATGAGAATTGCATATTAGCCTAAGACCTCTTAATTGGAGTGTTAGGAGTTGTAGAGAGATCTAGACACCTAATAGAGCCCTTACCTTGTGTTGTAGACAGATCTAGACACTAGTTGGCTTGATTAAGACACCAAGAGAACTTTTGCATGCTAGGATGAATAGGATACTAGAGGAACGATAGTAGGATTACTTCCATGTACACTTCACACTTGCTCACTTCTTTAAGGTGATAGTTAGGATTTACTTTGCTTTGCCATAGTAGATAGAATCCTTGTTGGTTTTCTTGCTTTCCTAGCTATTAGCCTTTTGTGAACACTCAATACTTTCTTGATATCGCATCGTTTCCCTGTGTTCCATATTTAACTTGGTTAACTTGCGCGACAACAACGACCACGTACACTTGCGTGGAAATCATACACGATTTTGGCAAACAATTTACAGGACTCTACATCTGCAATATTGGAGACCCTACAGCTGAAAGAACCGTTTAAAGAGAGATAGTACAAGTTAGAGTTTTATTTGAAGATTATGAAGACCCTTAAGCACAATTAGTGTAGCTCTCATGCACTGACTAAAATGTACTTAAGTGGAGATTATTTCTAAGAAATCTGGAGGATAATGAAGATTAACTTGAAGACAGCTAGAATTCTCAAGAAAAGGACAATAATACACTAAGTGCTATCCTGTGTGAAGGATGAGGACCACTTCACACATGCCAAATAGAGAGAAAGGAGCCTTATCTGGATTTCAAATTTGAAATTTCAAACGGATAAGTCATACCATTCAATCTATAAATAGAAGAAGTCCTCAGAGAAAGCAATAACAACAACCCTGAAGCATACAAGCATTCTGCCTAAGCATGTCTACAGCCAATAAACTTTTTGAGAGCTTTATTGTTTTTATCTTTCTTTGTGATTCATAGGATACTTGGTTAGGATCTTCTTAGAAAGAATCACACCTTTTGTTGTTGTTCCCTCACATGTTTTTATATTTCTACTTAGTGTAGATATCTCTTTGTGAGGTTTGTTTTAAACTCTTTGTGAGTTGTATTCTGAGTGAATAGAGTAGTTTAATCTCTTGTTAGAATAGGAATCTGAGTGAACCTAGTTCTAAGGGGGAACTACTTGTATTGATCTAAGTGATCACATCTTAGTGAATTTGGCACCTGAGTGGTGTAACAGTGGATGTAGGTGGTCTTTTTATAGACACTGAACCACAATAAACTCTGTCTATTTATTTTCTGTCATATATATTCTTGTATTACATATTTAATTTACAGTTACATTCATCATTCTATTGAAAATCAAGTGCATAAAACTTTATGTTTTTCACAGAGAAACTGACTCTACAGCTGTAGACTTGTCTAAGTCACTCAGCTGTTAAGTTTGTTTATATTGTTTTCATTAATACTCACTTATTTCCGCTGCACATTAGAGTATTCTAATTGCACTTTCAACTGTGAGAATCTCTCTGATTTCTTGTTTACAAGTTATCTTTTTGGTTGCAAGTTTTAAACTCTGCAACTGTAGACTTCTCTAGTCCACAGCTGTAACCTTTGTGGTCCTATCTTTAAAATCTTTGTAGATTTAATTTTTTTTGAACTTATAGAGGCTACTGTAAGGTTCTAGAAATCCCCTCTTTTGATTAGTTTGAAAATTTGATTTTGACTTAAGGTCTATTCAACCCCCCCTCTAGACCACTTAAGGGACCAACAAGTGGTATCAGAGCAGTTGACTTGCCAATGCTTTGATCAGTACCTAGCTAGATCCTTTTGTTTTTGAAAAACACACCTGCATACTTGCATGGCTTCCAAGATGGTGAAATCCAAGGTTCCAATGTTCTATGCTGAGGACTATGATGAATGGAAAATTAGAATGCAAGCACATTTGTCTGCAATCAAGGATAAGATGTGGTCTATCATAGAAGATGGCCCTATACCTATTGTGAAGGTCAACACTACAGCTGATCAGTCAGCTGGAGTAGCTCAGATCATCCCCAAACCTAGAAGGGAATGGACAGAGGATGACAAGAGAAGGTCCAATCTTGACAATGTTGCAAAGAACACTATTTATCATTCACTTGAGAAAATTGTGTTTAGCAAGATCAAAAATTGTAAAACTGCGAAAGATATATGGGAAAAGTTGGAAATGATTTTTGAAGGAACTGAACAAATCAAGGAAAACAAACTCATGATAGCAATTCAAAAGTTTGAAAAGTTTGAGTCAACATTCATTGAGATTCTCAATGAGCTAGATTCACACTATGCCAGTGTCACGCCCTAAATTCTAAGCATTTCAAATCAGCGGAAGTCTTGGT
>JAPKLY010000653.1:101393-118092 GCA_026898435.1 Prunella vulgaris | reverse complement strand
ACTGCGCTACATGAAAGACATCATCGAGTTTGATGGAGTTGTCAAAATAGATATGATGCAATCAGTGGTATGTATAGTTTGTGTTTATGATGCTTACATATGCGTATATTTTTTGTGTGTTGAAGATGATTATGTGGATATTTCTATGTTGATGAATTTTATGTTTTATTGGTTGAGTTGAGGGTGACTAAAGAGAATGTGTTCACTTCACTTACTTTAGAAGTAGAGAATATGGTTTGTCTAAATGGATTTTTATGGATTATGTACAAGCATGTTTAATTAGTTGATTTGATGGTGGTTAAATGAATGTGCTATGTATTATTAGTCAGATTTTTTTGTGTATATGAGATTAAATAATTCTTTCATTATGTTTAATATTGTAAGTTGAGGTTATATGATGTTAATTAAAGAGTTTAATTATATAACATATTCATTAATCAATCTTTTTTGGATTGTTTTTACTTTTACAGTTTCCACAAAAGAATTACTCTGAAAAAGACATTGATGATGTTCGAGAGGAGTGGGCTGACTGCCTGTCAACATACATGGAAAATTGATGAGCAGTACTTCAAGCGGTTGGAAGATAAAAAATTTATTAGTTGTTTATGATTTGAAACTTTTGATTTGGAAAATTAATGACCAATTTATTTTGACAATGTATTGATGTTACGTAAAGAGTTGTATTATGGATTTGTAATATTAATATGTATTGTTATAATGATTTTAATTTAAAAAAATAATATTATTGCTCTACGACCACATGAAAATAAATCGACCATAATTGGACTACATATACTTTTGACAACGGTTTAAGACACATACAACAATGGGTAAAATTTGTGGTAAAAAACACCTACGACCACGGAGATTCCCCGTGGTCATAGATATTTCCCACCGTGGTAGATGAGCTGGTGGTTGTAGCTTTACACTTTTGACAACGAATTTTTACCGTGGTCTTAAGTGGTTAAGACAACGGTTATAATTAAGTTACGACAACGGTTTTTCACCGTGGTCTTATGTGGTTAAGACAACGAGTATTTTAAAGTTATGACAACGGTTTATTACCTTGGTCGTAGGTGGTTAAGACCACGGGGATTGTGAAGTTACAACAACGGTTTTTCACCGTGGTCTTATGTGGTTAACACAACGGGTATTTGAAAGTTATGACAACGATTTTTTACCGTGGTCGTAGGTGGTTAAGACCACGGTGGAAAATCCCATGGTTAAAAGTGTGGAGCTACGACCACCCCTCCATCTACCACGGTGGAAAAACACCTACAACCACGGGGAATCCCCGTGGTTGTATCCCTTTTCTGGCATAGTGTCACTTGGTAAAGATTACTCAAAAAGAGAAATGAACATGAAGGTTCTCAGAGGCTTACCTTCTGAATGGGACATAAAGATCATTGCTATGAGAGAATCAAAGGATTTATCTAAGATATCCACCTTTGAACTCTTTTCAGACCTGAAGGCTTATGAATTTGACATAAGTAGAAGAAAAGAACCTGACAGCAGTAAGATTACAGCTCTAGTGGCTGACAACCCTACAGTTACAAGTTCTAATGATGAAGACTTGGCTCTTTTTATAAAGCAGCTTAAGAAGTTTGGCAAATGGACTAAGAAGAAGCAGTTCACAGCAATGGAGGAAGGTAAGTTGAAATCTACAGCACCTAACTCAACTTATTTGTGCTATAACTGCAGAAAACCAGGACATTACATCAAAGATTGTCTATACACCAAAGCTGAGAAATACACTGATGAAGAAAAGAGAATCAGAAGAGATAGAAAGAAAAAGTTTAACAAAGAGAGAATTAGAGCACTACTTTCTGAGTTTGATAAAAATCAGGAAGACTGTCCATATATCTTCTTCTCAAAAGTCAACTGCAAATTTAGAAGACTCTGACTCCACAGATTTAGATGAAGAAGCCCTGATCTGTCTTATGGCTAAAGATGAAGAGGGATACTCATCATCATCAAGTTATATTACAAAAAATGATTCATCCAGTGACATGCTTAGTGCAATCCAAAGACTACAAGAAGAAAATGAAGATCTTAGAAGAGATAATCATATTGGAAAGGAACATGTTAAAGCTTTGTTAGCTAAAATAGAGGATGCTGAACAGCAACTGCAGATTCTACAGGTACTCAAGAAAGGTTACAATTGTCTAAAAAATGACAATGAAGAACTCTTTAATGAAGTTAGTTGTAGAGCTGCAGACTGTGCTGAATTGAAGGAAACAATCAGAACTCAAGAACTTATGATAGCTGAGCTTGAAGAAAGCAATGCCTATTATCAAAAGAAGTAAGATTGTTTTGGAAAATCATCCAAACAATTGAAGAAGATGTTGTATAAGAAAAGACACACAAAGGACTTGACTAGAATAGGATATAATCCTTGTGTCTGGATGAAATACTTGCAAAAGTCAATTCCAAGACCTGAAAGGAAGTTCATCAAAGAATCAACCCCTGAAGAAGCTGTAAACTCAACCCTACAGAAGATCAAGGAGATCATGAATGATACTGAAGAAGATGTTTCAAACATGTTGCAAAACATGATTCTGAAACCAACTGCAGAATCATCTATACAGTCAGAAGAAGAAGTCTTTCATAAATTGAATATGGAAAGAAGACTCAATTTTGACAGATTCTGGAATGGAAATATGTCAGAGATGTCTCCCTCTTCAAGCTCTCAAAGAGGAGGATCAAGCAAGAACTGTAGAATTAACAACGCTACAGCTCCTAAAAAGGCTTGGATTGCAAAGAGTAACACTGGAGGAAATCCAAAGTATTGGATTTCTAAATAACTCACTTTATTTTGTAGGGACATGTTACAACAACCAAAAGAGAGATTTGGTACATAGACAGTGGTTGTGCAAGACATATGACTGGAGACAGAAATTTGCTACAAAATGTGAAAGATCACAAAGGTCCTAAGGTTGTTTTTGGTGATAATGCTAGTGGAACAGCTAAAGGATCCGGAAGTCTACTCAAAGGAAATGTTCTGATCAATGATGTTTACTTGGTAGATGGCTTAAAGCATAATCTGCTTAGTGTAAGTAAATTCTGTTATAAAGGCTACACTGTAGACTTTACACATGACACTTGCATAGTCAAAGATATTGATTCTCAAACCACAAAACTGAGAGGAACTAGAAAAGGAAATGTTTACATTGTAGAATGAGACTCTACAACTGAAACAACCTGTTTTCTAGCTAACAGTTCCAATGAAGTTAGTTGGCTATGGCACAAAAGAATGAATCACATAAAATTTAAAACAATGAATGAACATGTGAATAACAGACTTGTAAGAGGTTTGCCAAATACTAAGTTCAGGAAGGAACACTTATGTGATGCTTGTGTTAAAGGGAAACAAATCAAGAAGACTTTCAATAGCAAAACACACTCAATTACTTCAAGGACACTTGAATTACTACATATGGATCTCGTTGGACCCATAGAACCGGTAAGCATAAGTGGAAAGAACTACACTTTGGTTGTAGTAGATGATTACTCAAGATTTTCTTGGACTGTGTTTCTAAGAAAGAAGAGTGAAACTCTACAAAAATTACCAAAAATGTTGAGAAGGATTCAGAATGAAAAGAACTTAAAGATTGTGAAGATCAGATCAGATAGAGGAACATAATTCAAAAATAAAGTCATTGAAGAGTATTGTTCACTGTTAAGTACCTTGGTTTAGATTTTGATATGTGCAAAACAATGTGTTTAATTTGTGTAATTTGATCTAACACTTGTGCTAAGGAAATTTGATCATTCTACAGCCAGACATGACCCTACAGGTGTAAGGTTTCTCTACATCCGATTTTTCTTATTGACAGGACTCTACAGCTGCAAGGTTGAAGACTCTACAGCTGCAAAGAACCGTTTGAAAAGATGGTACAAGTCAGAGATTATTTGAAGTTAATGAATATCCTTAAGCACTATTAGTGTAGCTCTCAAGCACTCACTAAACTGTAATTAAGTGGAGGTTATTTCTTTAATTCTGGAGGATAATGGAAGATTAGTTACAAGGAAGCCAAAATTCTGAATAAAAGGACAATATTACAATCAGTACTATCCTGTGTGAAGAATGAGGACCACTTCACACATGCCAAATGGAGAGAGAGGAGCCTTATCCGGATTTCAAATTTGAATTTCCAACGGATAAGTCACACCACTCAATCTATAAATAGAAGAAGTCCTCAGAGGAAGCAACAACAACAACCCTGAGCATACAAGCATTCTGCCTAAGAAAATCTACAGCCAACAACTTTCTGAGAGAGCTTTTTGTTGTTGTTCCCTCACCTGTTTTTAATTTCTAATTAGTGTAGATAACTCTTTATGGGGTTTTGTAAAACTGTTTGTGAGTTATATTCTGAGTGAAAAGGGTAGTTTAATCTCTTTTTAGAATAGTAATCTGAGTGAATCTAGTTCTAAGGGGGAACTACTTGTATTGATCTAAGTGATCTCATCTTAGTGAATTTGGCACATGAGTGGTGTAACACTGGATGTAGGTGGTCTTTTTATAGACACCGAACCACTATAAATCTGATCTATTTATTTTCTGTCATTTAAATTCTTGTTCTGCATATTTCATTTTTTGTTACATTCATCATTCTTGTGAAAATTCAAGTGCATAAGAGTTTGTGGTTATCACTGAGAAACTGACTCTACAGCTGTAGACTTTCATATGTCACTCAGCTGTTAAGTTTGTTTATATTGTTTTTCATTTACACTCACTTAATTCTGCTGCACATTAGAGTATTCTCAATACAATTCTAATTGTAAGAACACCTCTGATACTTTGTCTACAAGTAATCTTTTATTTTGCAAAGTTTTTGAACTCTGCAGCTGCAGACTTCTTAAAGTCCACAGCTGTAACCTTTGTGGTCCAGTTTCTAAAACTCTTGTAGACTTGTTATTTTGAACTTTAAAAAGGGGCTACTATAAGGTTCTAGAATCCATCCTTTTGAAAAGTTTGAAAAATCTGATTTTGGACTCAAGGTCTATTCACCCCCCCCTCTAGACCTTTACCACTTTAAGGGACCAACAAGTGGTATCTGAGCAGTTGGCTTGCCACTGCTTTGATCAGTACCTAGCTAGATCTTTTTATTTTTGAAAAACACACCTGCATAATTGCATGGCTCCCAAGATGGTGAAATCAAAAGTTCCAATGTTCTCTAATAAGGACTATGATTAATGGAAAATTAGAATGCAAGCACATTTGTCTGCAATCAATGATGAGATGTGGTCTATCATAGAGGATGGCCCTATACCTATTGTGAAGGTCAATACTACAGCTGATCAGTCAGCTGGACTAGCTCAGATTATCCCCAAACCCAGAAGGGAATGGACTGAGGATGACAAGAGAAGATCCAATCTTGACAATGTTGCAAAGAACACTATTTATCTTTCACTTGATAAAATTATGTTTAGCAAGATCCAAAACTGTAAAACTGCAAAAGATATATGGGAGAAGTTGGAAATGATTTGTGAAGGAACTGAACAAATCAAGGAAAACAAACTCATGATAGCAGTTCAAAAGTTTGAGAACTTCAAGAAAAAATCTAGTGAAACTCTTGAAAAGTTTGAGTCAAGATTCATTGAGAACCTTAATGAGCTAGACTCACTTGGTAAAGATTACTCACAAAGAGAAATGAACATGAAGGTTCTCAGAGGCTTACCTTCTGAATGAGACATGAAGGTCATTGCTATGAGAGAATCAAAGGACTTATCAAAGATATCCACCTTTGAACTCTTTTCAGACCTGGAAGTTTATGAATTTGACATAAACAGAAGAAAAGAACCTAACAGTAGTAAGGTTACAGCTCTAGTGGCTGACAACTCTACAGCTACAAGTTCGGATGATGAAGACTTGGATCTTTTTATAAAGCAACACAAGAAGTTTGGCAAATGAACTAAGAAGAAGCAGTACACACTAAAGGAAGATGGTAAGGTGAAATCTACAGCACCTAACTCAACTTATTTGTGCTATAACTGTAGAAAACCAGGACATTACATCATGGATTGCCCTTATCCCAAAGCTGAGAAGTACACTGATGAAGAAAAGATAATCAGGAAAGATAGAAAGAAAAAGTTTGACAAGGAGAGAATTAGAGCACTACTTTCTGAGTTTGATAAAAACCAGGAAGACTGTCCCTCTTCTTCTCAAAAGTCAACTGCAGATTTAGAAAACTCTGACTCTATAGATTCAGATGAGGAAGCCCTGATCTGTCTTATGGCTAAAGATGAAGAGGTATGCTCATCATCATCAATTTATATTACAGAAAAGGATTCTTCCAGTGACATGCTAAGTGCAATCCAAAGACTACAAGAAGAAAATGAAGATCTTAGAAGAGATAATCATATTGGAAGGGAACATGTGAAGGCTTTGTTAGCTGGAGTGGAAGATGCTGAAAATCAACTGCAGATTCTACAAGAACTGAAGGAAGGTTACAATTGTCTGAAAGATGACAATGAAGAACTCTTCAATGAAGCAAGTTGTAGAGCTGCAGATTGTGCTGAATTGAAGGAAACAATCAGAACTAAAGAACTAATGATAACTGAACTTGAAGAAAGCAATGCTTATTATCAAAAGAAGTTAGATTGTTTTGGAAAATCATCCAAACAATTGAAGAAGATGCTGTCTGAGAAAAGACACTCAAATGATTTGACTGGAATAGGATATAATCCTTGTGTCTGGATCAAATACTTGCAAAATTCAATTCCAAGACCTGAAAGAAAGTTCATCAAAGAATCATCCCCTGAAGAAGCTGTAAACTCAACCCTACAGCTAGAAGATTTGAATTTCTTGAACTCATTCAAAGAATTGTCACCAAGAAGACAACAAAAGATCAAGGAGATCATGGAAGATACTGAAGAAGATGTTTCAAACATGTTGCAAAACATGATTCCGAAACCAACTGCAGAATCAAATATACAGTCAGAAGAAGAAGTTTTTCAAAATTTGATAATGGAAAGAAGACTCAATTTTGATAGATTCTGGAATGGGAATATGTCAGATATGTCTCCCTCTTGAAGCACTCAAAGAGGTGGATCAAGCAAGAACTGTAGAATTAACAACTCTACAGCTCCTAAGAATGCTTGGATTGCAAAGAGTAACACTGGAGGAAATCCAAAGTATTGGATTTCTAAATAACTCACTTTATTTTGCAGGGACATGTTACAACCACCAAAAGAGAGATTTGGTACATTAACTGTGGTTGTGCAAGACATATGACTGGAGATAGAAGTTTGCTACAAAATGTGAAAGATCATAAAGGTCCTAAAGTTGTTTTTGGTGATAATGCCAGTGGAACAGCTAAAGGACCAGGATGTTTACTCAAAGGAAATGTTCAGATCAATGATGTTTACTTGGCAGATGGTTTAAAGCATAACTTGCTTAGTGTGAGTCAATTTTGTGATAAAGGCTACACTGTAGACTTTACACATGACACTTGCATAGTTAAAGATATAGAATCCCAAACCACTAAACTGACAGGAACTAGAAAAGGAAATGTTTACATTGTGGAGTGGAACTCAACAGCTGAAACTACCTGCTTTCTAGCTAATAATTCCAATGAAGTTAGTTGGCTATGACACAAAAGAAAGAATCACATAAACTTCAAAACCATGAATGAACTTGTGAATAACAGACTTGTAAAAGGTCTGCCAAACACTAAGTTCTGGAAGGAACACTTATGTGATGCTTGGGTCAAAGGGTAACAAATCAAGAAGACTTTTAAACGTAAAACACACTCAAGCATTTCAAGAACACTTGAATTACTGCATATGGATCTTTTTGGACCCATAGAACCAATAAGTATAAGTGGGAAGAAGTATACTTTGGTTGTTGTAGATGATTACTCAAGATTTTCTTGGACAGTGTGTTGGGACAATCTGAGTATTTTGATTAGATCCCAAAACCCCTGATGAATTTGCCTAAGTATAGTGTTCAGGATAAAATAGTTCAGGATAGTTAGGTTAGAGATTCAGTACAGGAGGACCATGCTGAAGACTGAAGAATATTGGAGTCGACCCAATTTACTGAAGTCTGAAGCGTAAACCATTCTGAAGATTGTCTGTTCTGAAGCTGAAGATTGTCTGTTCTGAAGCTGAAGATCGAAGCCTGCTGATTCATCCTGAAGTACCATTGGCTGATGTTTCTACTGAGTACACTAAGCATACTCAGGACAGAAGTCAGTCAGTGAAGAGTAAGTGTCACCTATCAGGCTGTGCTGAATGCACATAGGACCTGACTTAGGCCTTGGTTCAGTTCACCTGAATCCTGTAAGTCCGAAGCAAAAAGGTAACACATACTGAGCTGAATAACCTATCAGGCTGTGCTGAATGCACATAGGACCTGACTCAGGCTGTGGTTCAGATCACCTGAATCATGTAAGTCCAAAGCAGAAGGTTATTTATGCTATGGGACAAGAGACAAAAAGAATGTCAGTAAGACTCCATTAAGACACGTTCAGACTGAGTTATTAACAAGAGACTCAGAGCATTGAATGTACGAGGAAGGATAAATGTCTGAAGGTCAACTAGCCGTTATAGCGGAGAGCCAATGATCTTTCGACACTCAAGCACGGAGTCTGCGCAGCATTTAATGCGACATTTAATGCATCTCAAAAAGGTTGCAGGTGATGTGACAACTTGCCAGAATAAGCATGGCGGGTAGGTCGAACAGTATTTCTAGCCTGCAATCTACCTAAAATAGGAAAGATTTGATTTGATCTCCTCCAACGGATCTATTTTGAATCTCACCTATAAATATGGAGAACCTTGCACCCATTCAAGGTTAACGGGAAATTTCCAAGAGAAAACTCTCAAGAATCCAAGAACACAAAGCATATCATAAACAACACTCTGCAATTAAATTTCCCTAGTGTTGTAGTAGGATTCACTCTGTATTTGCTTAGATCGATAGCTCTATTATTTAGCATTGATTTGTATTGCTAGAGCTATTTTAGTTGGAAACCAGAATACCAAACCTCTCAAAGTGTGAGATAGGTTGGTTAGAAGGACTGGGACTTGTAAAACGCCCAGGGGTCAGTTCCTAAGAGAGGAAGTTGGCTACTCGTGTCCCTTGGCACGTAAAACCCAAGTACCTATCCTCAGGGTTTTGAGGATAGCTTCCTGTTAAATCAGGTCGTGGACGTAGGAGTTGGTTATCTCTGAACCACGTTAAAAAGTCCCATGTGTGCTGATTTACTGTTCTGTTCATGATCATAAATGTCATCATATTAAACTGAACATACTGCATTGGTTTTAACTTCAGGACTGAATCAATCATCCTGAATCTGAATACTGTGCACTCCGCCTTAACCACCAATTTACTAAGCGACTCAGAGAAAACGTTTTCAGAAACTAAAACGAGTAGAATCTAAGGGCTCACTTTCTGCACGTACTCTGACTCACTGAGATAGTAGTCCAACTGACTCGCTTCCTAGCAGTCAGTAGGTTTGTTATCTCTACTGAGCTTCCGAGCACTTTACTCACACTCAGCTTATCTGACTCATTACTGAACCGTCCCTGCTGCCCCTGTGGACATTCAGCATACTGAGTACTTCAGGGAATCCTGACTGAGTGCGTTAGAGCATTTTTCTGAGTCTTTCAGAAAAATCTGACATCAGTGTATTCCCCCCCATACACTGATTTAACTCGTTTCGGGACCAACACAATGTTTCTAAGAAAAGAAGAGTGAAACTCTACAGCGGTCACCAGAATTGTTAAGAAGGATTCAGAATGAAAAGAACTTGAAGATTGTGAAGATCAGATCAGATAGAGGAACAAAATTCACAAATCAAGTCATTGAAGAGTATTGTTCACTATATGGCATAATTCATGAATACTCTGCAGCTAGAACCCCACAGCAAAATGGAGTTGTAGAAAGGAAGAATAGAACACTTAAAGAAGCTGCCAGAACAATGATTGTTGAAGCAAAGTTACCTAAGAAATTTTGGGCAGAAGTAACAAGCACTGCATGCTATACTCAGAATAGATGCTTGATTGTTAAGGATCATAAGAAGACTCCATATGAGTTATGGAAAGGAAGGACTCCTAATATCTCTTATCTACACATTTTTGGATGTAAATGCTTCATACTGAATAATGAGAAAGACCACCTTAAGACTTTTGATTCAAAGTCAAATAAAGGTATCTTTCTAGGTTATTCTAATGTTAGCAAAGCATTTAGAGTGTATAACAAGAGATTAATGATTGTGGAAGAGTCACATCATGTTGTTTTTTATGAACAACATAATTCCCCTGAAGAAAATGTTGAAGATTCTAAAAAGGACAACTCTACTGTCACAAGTCAACAGTAGTATGTTGAAATCAAAACTCCTGTAGATTTGACCAACAAAGGCTTTGGCACTGTGATAGTTGAGTTACCTCCATTGGAGAATGTTGAGGACCTTGTCTATGAGAATGTTCAAACAGAAGTAGAGACACCAACAAAAGGACTTGATGAGTCTACAGTAGGCGAATCTACAGCTGTAGAGAACAATGATCAAAGACTAGAACCTATGTCAGATTTGATTTGGTTGAAAGATCACCCCCATGAGCATGTAATTGGAAACCCATCAGATGCTGTAAAAACCAGAAAACAAATCCATGATGCAATGTTGGCTACATTTCTTTCATCTTCAGAACCTACTGATATTCATGAAGCACTGCAAGATGTCAATTGGATTATTGCAATAAAAGAAGAATTGAATGGTTTTGAGAGATATCAAGTATGGGAACTTGTTCCAAGTCTTTGGAATCACAAAGTGATTGGAACTAGGTGGTTATTCAAGAACAAAGTTGATGAAGATGAAATTGTGACCAGAAATAAAGCAAGGCTAGTTGCTCTAGGCTATTGTCAATCTGAAGGCATAGATTTTGATGAATCATTTGCCCCAGTTGCAAAATTAGAAGCCATATGAACTTTATAGTTTATCAAATGGATGTAAAGAGTGCATTTCTCAATGGTTTACTATCAGAAGAAGTGTATGTTGAACAACCACCAGGATTTGAGGAATCTACAGCTGAAGATATGGTTTATAAGCTTAGAAAAGCCCTTTATGGACTTAAACAAGCACCAAGAGCAATGTAAGATACCCTATGCGATCATCTGATCAAAAATGGATTCAAAAAGGGTATGGTTGACAAAACCTTATTCAGATTACAACATGGGAATGATATATTACTTGTCCAAATCTATGTTGATGATATAATATTTTGCTCAACCAATGAAGAATTATCCAGAAAATTTTCTAAGCTCATGACTGAGAAATTTGAAATGAGCATGATGGAAAATCTAAATTTCTTTTTGGGATTACAGGTGAAGCAAATGAGAGATGGAATTTTCATCAAAGAAGCTAAATACACTCAAGAGCTTATCAAAAGATTTGGAATGGACAGTTCTAGGCCTACCAATATACCTATGACACTTTCTGTGAGTCTTGACAAAGATGAGAATGGCAAAAGTGTTGATATAACCAAATATAGGAGGCTAATTGGATCATTGCTATACCTTATAGCTAGCAGACCTGATATCATGTTTGCAGTAGATGTATGTGGTAGATTCTAAGTGAATCCTAAGGAATCACACTTAAATGCTGTAAAGAAGATAATCAAATATGTCAAATCCACACAAAATCTAGGATTATGGTATCCTAAAGAAGGAGGAATTGAACTCATTGGGTACACTAACTCAGATTTTGTAGGCTGCAAGATTGATAGGAAGAGTATTAGTGAAATTTGTCAATTCTTAGGTGAAAGGTTGGTGCAATGGCACAGTAAAAAGCAAAATTCTATTGCTCTTTCTACAGCTGAAGTAGAATATATTGCTGCTGGAAGTTGTTGTGCATAGATCTTATGGATGCAATATCAATTACAAGACTATGGGATTGATACAAGAGAAACAACTATATTCTGTGATAATACAAGTGCTATTGCTATAACACAGAATCCAGTTTTACACTCTAGATCAAAATACATAGATGTAAGCCATCATTTCATAAGAGATCATGTTGAAAGAAAGGATGTGAAATTGACAAAAATTCATACTGATTTGAATCTTGCTGATATTTTTACTAAACCTTTGTGTGAATCAAGATTTACAATCTTGAGAGGTAATTTGGGAATGTTAGAATTGTAAAGAAGACTCTGTGAAAATCACTAAATTGCAAAGACAAACCTAGAAAATTTAAAAATCAGTGAAAAGGAAAATTGCAGCTGCAAAGTCATTCAACTGTAGAGTTGATAACTCTACAGCTGTAGACTTAGTTCTGAACTGCAAATTCCTTACCAACTGTAGATTTTCAAATTCTAAGATTGTCAACTGCAAACTTAGGGAAATTGTAGTACTTGTACAATTCTGCAAATTAAATGGAGCACTTCAAATTCAGAAACGTTTGTACTAAGTTACAGACATTTTGGATTTATTCAAACATTTTAATTAATAAAATGTGTGAGCACGTGTAACATTTTAATTAGAATTAAATTCTATGTGAGTTAGATTTTGGACACACTTAATTATAAGTTTTGGCTCAAAATTTCAAAACTCATAAATTTTAGATTAAAGACCGTTATACCCCTGTTCTTATATGACTATTTAAGGAAAGGTATTTAAAGGACCCTTCATCCTTTTTATATCTCACTTTAACATTTTGAACCCCCTGAAAACTTAAACACTCCCCATCCCTCACTCTCTGAAACCAAGAATCATGTTTATAAAAGTCATTTTCGGAGCTCTTTTTAATTTTGATGAGTTAATGAAGAAGCATCACACTGATGCTATGGAAGATGTTGTTAAGTACATAGTGAATCAAGGGATTCATTATTGTTTAACCCACAACCCTGGAGCTTATGATGATAGGACTGTGCATGAGTTTTATTAGAATGCTGAAGCCAATGTGGAAAGGAAGACATTATCTGTAAAGATGCAAGGAAGGAATGTTAAGATTACAGCTGGTGATATTTGCAAAGCTCTACACTTAAGGATTGGAGGCGACTCCCATGATAATCTCAACTTTGCGGATGAAGATGAGAAATATTGGAAGAGATTCACTGCAAAGAAGCCATTTCCAAAGAACTGGAAGAGGACATTCAAGAAGACTGACTTAGCAGTTGAGTTTGTCTATCTTTATGAAGCTATTGATAAATGTTTATTATGTAGAACTGGTACTCATGATACTGGCACTATTCTTATGTGGGATCTGATGATAGCTTTTGTTAAGGAAGTAAAAGTTGATATAGGAGAACTCTTACTTAGAAATATTGGGAATGATGTAGTAAAGACAGGAAAGAACAAAGGTTTTGGGTTGTTCTTGAACTACATATTAAAGGAAGTTGGATTCTCTTTGTTTAATGGGCATGAAGGACAACCTATTTTGACTCATAGAATCATAGGGAAGGCCAATTTCAAAAGAGGAGCTGTGGATGCTCCAATGGCTCCCAAATCCAAGAAAAGGAAGAAAAATAAGTCTGAAGGAATGACACTCACGATTATCAGATCACCAAAACAGCCTGAGAAAAAGAAGAAGAAAATTGTAAGGAGAAAGCTTTTAGTAGATGAACCAACTGATTCAGAAGATGAAATTGATAGAGAAAAGAGGCAGAAGAAGTTTCATTCTAAGAAAGTTACAGAAGTTGAAACTGACAAGTCTACAGCTGTACACTTGCCAACTGTACAGTCTGAGGTACAAATTGCTGAAGAACAGATTGAAGATATTGGAGTACCTGAACCTGAAACTAAATAATTCCCCGTTGTTCCAGTTGAAAGGGTTGAAGGTTTTGAAGAAGAATGGCAAAAATTCGATGACTGGAAGATAGTCAGAGAAGAATTGGATAAATTGATAGTTGAAGAAAGAAATTTGTTCCAGTGGGTTGTTGACTGGACAAATTGTAGTGATGTGAATGAATTAGTGAAGCCTAATTTTCTGAATGACTTTATTGCTGAGAAAAGAAGAAAGGATAAAGGAAAAGGAAAGCAGATTATTGCTGAAGAGTCAGCAAAGCAGAAAATCACTAAGTCAGCAGCTGAAGCTTTAAGAGTTCAATCATGACTGAGGAAGATCCAGAAGCTCAATTTTCAAAAACTGAGTTTGAAGTTGAAAGCTCAGAAAGTGAAGAAGACTTGCCATAAAAGACTGGTGAAGGAAACCACCAAATAGTTGAAGCTGCGGGCTTAACTATTTTGGCTAAGGAGGCTATTCTATTGGAGTCTGCAGGAGCTAGTGCTGTAGATCCAGTAAATATTGAAGAATCAAATCCTACTAAAGAAGAATCTGAAAAGGAGAAAGAGGCAAGGAAAGATGACTCACCTTGCAAAGAGCCTGAGCACAAACCAAGTGATGATGATGCACCAATGGGTGATGCTCAAGCCAAGATAGTTCAAACTGTTGATCAAACAAATCTTGAGGCTCAAGTTGATGAGTAGATTATTGAGGATACTTCCAAGGATATTGATGAAAGTGCTAAAGACATGTCAAATCCCATTACAAGCATTTTCAATCAACCTCCTCCTGCAATGTTCATTCTGGAAGAAATTTATCAACATGGAACTTCCCCACTGCAGAGTTATTCAGCTCTTGAGAGAGAAAATGTAGAAAATATGGATGACTACATTGCTGATTTCTCTACAGATAAGATGGAAGTGATTTTGACTCCTAGCAAGAGAAAGACTTCCACTGAAGACTCTACAGCTGTAGAGTTGGTGCCTTCCAAAGCTCAGAAAGTCATAAAGGGAAAAGAGTTGATGATAAGAGAAGGAGACTCTGAAGAAGAAGACAATGATTCAAATCCAAGGATGACACCAAAAGAGGTTGTATCCCAATTGAAAAAGATGGAGGATTCTCTGAAAGGAATTGAAGCAGAAATTCTCAAACAAGTCAAGAGAGTACCTGATGCTATCATTTCTCAAAATGTGAAGAGAGGTATGGAAGACCTAGTAAAGATATTTGAAGAGAGAAGCCTAGAGGATAAGAAAATTCTGGAAAAGAACTTCAAAGCTATTGTGGACAGCTTATTGGGTCAGAATGAACTGATAAGGGAGGATGTTATTAAGAAGACAAGAGAAATCACTACTCTACAGTCTGATATTAACCTGATGAAAGATGATTCTTTCAATCTGAAGGTAGAAGTGAAGAGTATGAAGAATGAGATGACCGTGATGATAATTGGGAATGAAACTCTGAAGAATGATCTTATGAGCAAGCTTAACACCATTTTGTCACACATTGATGTTGGCAAAAAGGGGGAAAGCAAGATTGAAGAAGAAATTAAAGAAGGAGAAAAAGTTACTGAAGACATTATTGAAAATGTGAAGGATATTGGAAAGTCTTGGGCAAAGGAACTTGAAGCTGCCAAATCTAAAGACTTGTCTATGAGACTGGGAGATCAATCAGAAGAAAGGTCTCAACCTGAGCAGATGAAGGGAAGCTCTAAAGGAAGCAAGATCATAAAGCTCCCTAAATCTACAGTTCAGAAACCTACCGCTCATACTTCTCAAAAACCTTTTGGTTATTGGGAACAGACAGTGAAAGAATCAAGAGAAAGAAAGAAAGAGAAGGAAGAGAAAGAGAAAGAGGGAAAACAGAGAAAGAAAGACCTAGAACAATCTATAGCTGTTGTCACTGCTCAACCTTTGGTTGTTCAACCTTTGAGCATGATATCTGCTGAAGATTCTGATGAAAGGGTAAAGCAAATGAAGACTGAGTTTGATAACCTTTGGAAAGAATTCTTGAGTATATGCAATAGGCATACAGTCATTAAGAGGATTAAACGAAAGAAGGACAAATTCCAAAAGTTCAAAGATATGAAGGCTGATGGATCCTTATATAAAGGAGACAATACTCGACTCCTTGGTGGAAAAATCAAGAAAAATCCATTGCCTAAGAGGGTATTCAAGTCTAAGAAGGAAGAAGAAGAGTAGGAAGCTTATGAACTTCAGATGCTGATGAAGTATTTTGAAGAGAATGAAAAGAACATGAAACTAGTGGAGCAAGGGATTCTAAAGCCACAAGATGAATCTGATGAAGATGATGAAGAAGATGATGCTGATCCCAAGCATAGAAGAAGATGAAGACTTTGTTCTAGATTAGACACTAAAACTTTTTAGTTTATGCAGCTTTGTGTTTTGTTCTGTCTTTTGTTGCCCTGCTTTGTTCTGCTTTCTGTTATTTTTTGTTCTAAGACAATATCTTATTGTCTTTGTTGCCTGTTTTGTTGTTTGTTTTGCCAACATCAAAATAGGGGGAAATTGTTAAGTGTTCGGTGTAAATGAGTCCTCACACAAGTGTACGTGTTCGCTATGAGCGTGGTAAGCTTGACCAAGTTTTAAAATTTATCGAACTCAAAGGAGACGGGGACTTGTAAGGAAAATTCGTTGTTGCAATTGGCTTGCTAACAAAGCAATAAAGGAGAAAGGTTTCTATCGTCTACTAATGCGTCAAAAGAGTAAACTACCTATCACCTTGTGTTTGCAAAGTGAGCAAATGTGAGGAGTATGTGCTAGTGTACTATCCTATGTTTCATGTATTGAAGCATCACTTTATCATGCAAAGAGATTGTGTATAATCGATGGACTAGCCACTCTAACATGCAAAAAGTTTCCCTAATAACATATCAAAACCTCTAATTGTTCATTTAATTCACTAAAGATAATTCTCACTATCTTAGGAATTTTATCAAACACTTGATATGCATT
>JAPKLY010000653.1:81434-101383 GCA_026898435.1 Prunella vulgaris | reverse complement strand
TCTAAGAATTTGTGAGAAGAAATCTTAAGAAACCACCAAGTAACTACCTCTCTCTCTCTAATCTAAGAATCTCACTATGATTATGAACTAATGTGACTTGGATTCTCACTTAGATCTGATCTTTAGAGTATTTATAGTGCCCACAATGCTTGGTCCAATATGCCCCTCATTAAACGGGCGAAAAGACGAAACTGCCCTTCAAAAATTGGAAATCCGAGCCGTCGCACGATCACAAGCATGTGGCCGCACGAGTCTGGCTCGTGTGAGCACTAATGCTGTTCGTCGTCACCTGAACCAAAGGTTCTTCGCACGAATGCATCTCATGGTTGCACGAGTCTGGCCTGGCTGCGCTCGAGCTCGGCCTCGACTTGTGCGATCGATCCTCGACTTTCTCGTTTTCTTCATATCTTGAGTTCTAGAGCTCCGATTGACTCGATTCTTTTTCCGTTGCGACCCTCTCTTCGAACTCTTCGACATGGTATATCATTTGTCTTCATTGTATCAACTCACATTTTCTGAACTTTGATGAAATTGCTCGTCTCTTGCCGGTTTTTGCTCATTTTCACTACAAAACATATTTTCTCGCCACAAAATGGTTAATCGTATAATTTATACCAAATTAGGGTCAAATATGAACATAAGCACATCAAAACCGTATAGAAATGGATGCAAAAACATGCAATTATGACCCTAATCATTAAGTACCTTGGTTTAGATTTTGATGTGTGAAAAACAATGTTTTTAATTTGTGTAATTTGATCTAACACTTGTGCTAGGGAAATTGGTGTTTGAAATTTATAGTTGTAAGTGAAGTCTGCAGCTGTATACTTGATCATTCTACAGCCAGACATGACCCTATGGTTTTAAGGTTTCTCTACAGCCGATTTTTCTTATTGACAGGACTCTACAGCTGGAAAGAACCGTTCGAAAAGATGGTACAAGTAAGAGATTATTTGAAGTTAATGAAGACCCTTAAGCACTATTAGTGTAGCTCTTAAGCACTCACTAAACTGTACTTAAGTGGAGGTTATTTCTTTAATTTTGGAGGATTATGGAAGATTAGTTACAAGGAAGCCGAAATTCTGAATAAAAGGACAATAGTACAATCAGTACTATCCTGTGTGAAGAATGAGGACCACTTCACACATGCCAAATGGAGAGAGAGCCTTATCCGGATTTCAAATTTGAATTTCCAATGGATAAGTCACACCACTCAATCTATAAATAGAAGAAGTCCTCAGAGGAAGCAACAACAATAACCCTGAGCATACAAGCATTCTGCCTAAGCAAATCTACATCCAACAACTTTCTGAGAGAGCTTTATTTGTTTTTATTCTTTGTGATTCATAGGATAGTTGGTTAGGATTTTCTTAAAAAGAATCACAACTTTTTGTTGTTGTTCCCTCACCTATTTTTAATTTCTACTTAGTGTAGATATCTCTTTGTGAGGTTTTGTAAAACTCTTTCTGAGTTATATTCTGAGTGAATAGAGTAGTTTAATCTCTTTTTAGAATAGGAATCTGAGTGAACCTAGTTCTAAGGGGGAACTACTTGTATTGATCTAAGTGATCTCATGTTAGTGAATTTGGCACCTGAGTGGTGTAATAATGGATGTAGGTGGTCTTTTTATAGATACTGAACCACTATATACCTGGTCTATTTATTTTCTGTCATTTAAATTCTTGTTCTGTATATTTCATTTCTTGTTACATTCATCATTCTTGTGAAAATTCAAGTGCATAAGACTTTGTGGTTATCACTGAGAAACTGACTCTACAGCTGTAGACTTTCATAAGTCACTCAGCTGTTAAGTATGTTTATATTATTTTTCATTTACACTCACTTAATTCCGCTGCACATTAGAGTATTCTCAATACAATTCTAATTGTGAGAACTCCTCTGATACTTTGTCTACAAGTGATCTTTTATTTTGCAAAGTTTTTGAACTCTGCAGCTGCAGACTTCTTAAAGTCCACAGCTATAACCTTTGTGGTCCAATTTCTAAAACTCTTGTAGACTTGTTATTTTGATCTTTAAAAAGGGGCTACTGTAAGGTTCTAGAATCGATCCTTTTGAAAAGTTTGAAAAATCTTATTTTGGACTCAAGGTCTATTCACCCCCCACCTCTAGACCTTGACCACTTTATGGCATAATGCATAAATACTCTGCAGCTAGAACCCCACAACAGAATGAAGTTGCAGAAAGGAAGAATAGAACACTCAAGGAAGCAGCCAGAACAATGATTGTTGAAGCAAAATTGCCTAAGAAATTTTGGGCAGAAGCAACAAGCACTGCATGCTATACTCAATAACAGATGCTTGATAGTGAAAGATCATAAGAAGTCACCATATGAGTTATGGAAAGGAATGACTCCTAATATTTCTAATCTACACATATTTGGATGTAAATGCTTCATACTGTATAATGGGAAAGAACACCTCAAGACTTTTGATTCAAAGTCAGATGAAGGTATCTTTCTATGTTATTCTAATGTTAGCAAAGCATTTAGAGTTTACAACAAGAGATTAGTGATTGTGGAAGAGTCGCATCATGTTGTTTTTTATGAACAACATAGCTCCCCTGAAGAAATTATTAAAGACTATAAAGAGGACAACTCTACAGTCACAAGTCAACAGCAGTATGTTGAAATCAAAACTGCTGTAGAATTGATCAACAAAGACTTTGGCACTGTGATAGTTGAGTTACCACCATTAGAGAATGTTGAAGATCTAGTCTATGAAAATGTTCAAACAAAAGTAGAAACACCAACAAAAGGACCTGATGTGTCTGCAGTAGGTGAATCTATAGTTGTAGAGAATAATCATCAAAGACTAGAACCTGAATCAGATTTGATTTGGTTGAAAGATCAACCCCCTGAGCATGTAATTGGAAAACTATCAGATGCTGTAAAGACCAGAAAACAGATCCATGAGGCAATGTTTGCTACATTTCTTTCATCTTCAGACCCTACTGATATTCATTAAGCACTGCAAGATGTCAATTTGATTTTTGCAATGCAAGAAGAATTGAATTTGATAGTGATGTTGTTCCGTTGAGTTGAAGTGTTGTTCGAAGTGTGGCAACACTCAAGACAACACTTAATGTGTTCAGAATATTGTATAGAGAATAAGTAAATAGCGGAAGACTTTGAACACAAGGATTAACTCAATTTTTCCACAAACTAAAAATAGTTTATGGTGGCCTCAAGGCTGAAATATCACTAACTTGGAAAAAGTGATTAAAAACAAATTCGAGACTTGGAAACATTTCTTCCAAATCTCAAACATAAAATCGGATAAAATATCCAAACAAGTTCCCAAATGGCAAACCTGGATTGTTAAGTCTAAGCCTACTTCAAGCATACACTTCCACACCCCGTGAATAGCTCAGCAAAATGTATGGTATAATAATATACACAAGTATTGTACAGAGTGTAACAACACATGTGAAATCACTACACTAAAACCGTAAAAATAGGTTCCCATAAATGCACTATGCTTCAGTATGTAGTGAGGGCTCTCTTTCTTGGTTGCTGGACGTATTCCTCATCTATTTATGGAGTTGGAATGAAGATCCGTCCATCAATGAAGTGGAAATCATGGAGAGAAGTTGAGATACACTTTTGTAGGAGTTGAGGTAACTTCCTTTCTTTACTCTTCGGTTCCTTTAATTCCTGGTTCTTCCACTACGTTCCAGATCCTTCGAGGTGCATCAAGAATATTCTGGGTCATAATAATTGCCGTTGACCATCGTTGACCAGGGACAACACCAAGAACAACCATTGAGGCAACACTAAGCAGTTGATCACTGGAACATGTTTCATAAAGGATGTTGACCTGAAATGATAGCAAAGACAATTTGAACAACACTAAAAGGTTAGTCGTTAGAACAAATATCCTGGAGAATGTCCTGGAGGATGGGTGTGATTCCAGATGTGATAACACTGGTCTCAACACTCACATCTTCAATCTCCCCCAATCACACCTATCCGCAAACACTTAACCTGATGCACACAAAATCAGTTTATGACAAAGGCACAACAGATGTTAGTTTGAAGCAGTGTAATTATAGTTAAGAACTTGGTGCACATTTAATCAGAGTATGATAAATGCACAACAAAAATTCTTCATGAGTGTCAATAGGAAAGATATCCTAAGAGCTATCACTTCAATACCAAATCAAAAGAACAGTATTAGAGTTAAAGGCAAGATAAAAAAATAGTATTCAAGTTACATCAACTTCAAATAGTTAGTAATGTTAGTGAGATAAGAACTGTGATCAGGGCAATGTTTAGAAAATTCCAGCAGCAGCAATCTCCCCCTAACATTAAGAACTCCCCCTAAGTAGCAGCTTCAGTAGCATCAACATCTGCACTAACAAGATCTGCAAGTGTTGCCTTAGGAATGGCAACACCAGGGGCATCATTACCACCAGCAGCATTAACCTCATCGGTTATGTCTTCAATCACAACATTACCAGATCTAGAGCTTTCAATAGCAGCAGGTTCATTTGTTGGCGCATCAGTTGGTACTTCTCCCCCTGTGGATGTGGATAGGAGAAATTTCCAAAAGGTGCTCCTTTCTTCAAGGATATCAGTCTGCCTGTTAAGAGAAGTGGCTTGCAGTCTGAGCTGTGTGACTTACTTGGCAAGAGCAGCAACCTGTTCTTCAATGTACCTGCGTGGAAGTAGATGCAATGTGAGCAGGAGTGTTGCCAACCGTAGGGGCAACATTCGGTTCATCAGTGGCAGGAACAGAGGCAGATGCAGCAGCAGGAGAGCTGTAAGGCAGATCAATCACACGATTACCTTCTAGCAGAACCTTAGCAATACCAAGAATCAGTGGCCGAGTGGTCAAGTGATCTCCAACATTCCTAGTAGCTCCTTGATTCATTGTAGAACACTCTACCATACTTTGGACTAGTACTCTACCATACTTTGGACTAGTACTCTTCATCATTGTAGAACATATATGGGCATAGAATTCACAAATCCATGTACTACAAAAAGAACTAGAGTACCTCAATGTATTCAGCAGCCTCCTTTCCTCAAAGAAGGGAATCAGATTGAATGCTTCAAGGTCTTTGTTGTTCATCCTCCTCTCATGTATCACAAAGTAGAAGTTATCAGTGCCATAGTTCTCCACATCTTAGTCAGATTCATCACTGCCAGCTTCAGAATTTTCTTCATCATCTCCATCAGATTGTTCTTGGTCCTGAGCAACTTCATCATCATTGGCTTCTTCATCAGTTTCAGCTTGTTCATCATCATCAACTTGTTCACCAGTTTCTTCAGCATCAGGGTCATCATAAGTTTCTTCATCAGAGGATGATGAAGAGCTGTGATCAGGTTCTGGATCACCCTGTTCTGGAACAGCAGCAGGTGTTGCCTCAGGGGTGGCAACACTGGGAGCAACAGCTTTGAATTTTCTCCTTTTCTTCAGTCCTTTGCACATCTCAACAATAGTCACATTATCTTCAGAAATGGCATGTTCATCAATCACCATTGGAGCAGGGATATCAACAGCCTCTTCTTCAGTATCAGAAATGACAATAGAAGTATTGTCTTTCTTCCTTGATCTACGGGTTGGTGCAATTTTCCTTTTTCCAGTGGCTTTTGTGACTTTGGATAGTATGGGCACAGGTGGAGATAAGGATGGGGATGATATATGTGATGAAATGTGAGTGGGTGATTGTGAAAATGGGACTTGTACAGGGATTGCAGACACATTTTCAGAGCTAGGTTCAACATTTTAATTAGCAACACGAATGTTAGGGCTTGTATGAACAGTACTAGCAGCAGGGGATTCAACATTTTCTTCCATTCTATAGACATGAACATCATCTAATTGAGAAGCTAAGGTTTCACATTGAGTATCAAATGTACCTGAAGGAGAAGAACTTGAATAGGCAGTGGTGTCTGAACAATATGTGTCGCTGGTGATGCCATAGTGGATGCAACCAAAGTTGCAGACTCTGGTGCAATGGCATCGGCAGAGACATTGGTAGCTGTATCCTTAGTCACATTTTTGGCCATAGTAGCGAGAGTGATAAGAGGGTTTTCGATCTCAGGGGATTTTGGTGTTTCAGTGGTATGATGTGAGAGTTTGTGTGAGGAAGATGGAATAGATGGCTTTTTATGCTTCATTGACATGCGTGAGACAAATATCAACTTTTGATATTTTAAAACATTTTAATGCACCAACACAAGAGATGAAAGAAACGGCACATTAATCACATATTTAACACATAATTAAGAACATCAATTTATAAGAGAATTTCGAAGATTAGGAGCAGTTTAATTAAGAGAAAAATATCCATCATTATCTAAATAACTACCCATGATGTATTAGTGTAGAAAGTGGGGTGAAATTGAGTAGTTATTGGAATAAAAAAATAACCGACACATTAAATTAATTAATTAACAAATTAATACCATATAATTATCACCCTATTATCATAATTAAAATAATTAAGTAACTCATTATGTAAATGCTAAAAATATTCTGAGACTTAGATCAATTACGGTTTATAATGTAGGCACACATACACATTTTTTTATGCACTTTTTATTCTCAAGAATTTAATCACCTTTAGGAAAGAACACATTGTGGTTGTCAGCCCCGTGTGCTTAGTTACTCAGCAATCATTCAAGTGTGTTCTTCTTTTCCGTTTTGAAACTAAACAGCCTTTTGAAAAGAACACATCGTGATTGTCAGTCCCGTGTGCCTAGTTACTCAACATGTTTAGACCTTTAATTTTTTAGAACTTGTGCTTTTGTTGTGTATGTCCAGTACAAAACCTTTGAGATCACATCACGTCAGAATATGGCTAGCAAAAACAATATAAGTTACAGAACTACTCAATTACGAAATAAAATGATAAAAATACATTAGTATTCCTTCAAGTGTAGTAACACTCGGAGCAACGTCACACACAGATTTTCAAGGAATGCAGAGTCCAAGAGATTTTCTAAGTGAAGAAAACCTCTCAAAGTCTAGTGCTTTTGTGAAAATGTCAGCTATCTGTTTTTCAGTGGATATATACTCTAATTTCACTATCTTCTTCTAAACTAGATCTCTTAAAAAATGGTGTCTAATGCTTATGTGTTTTGTGAGTGAGTGTTGTACCAGATTTTTTGAAATGTTGATCGCACTTGTGTTATCACAAAAAATTAACAAAGTATTTGTCTCAAGCACATAATTATCTAGCATCTTTTTAAGCCATAGGAGTTGTGTACAACAGCTACCAACAGATATGTACTCAGATTCAGCAGTGGATTGGGAAATGCATTTTTGTTTTTTACTATGGCAAGAAACAAGATTGTTACCCATGTAGAAACAACCACCAATAGTGCTTTTCCTATCATCACAGTCACCAGCCCAGTCAGCATCACTATAGCCTAATAGTGTGCTATTTGTGTCCTTTGAAAACCACAATCCCATGTCACTTGTGCCACTTACGTACCTGATGATCCTCTTCACAGCCTACATGTGAGAATCCTTGGGATTTGCTTTGTACCTGGCACACACACAAACATTGTACATAATGTCAGGTCTACTGGAAGTTAAGTATAGTAAACTGCCAATCATAGATCGATATAGAGTGTGGTCAACACTTTGTCCAACATCATCATTGCACAGTTTCTGTGAAGTTCCCATAGGAGTTTTCATAGCTTCAGACACATTTTTGTGTTCAATAGAAGAAAAATAACCTTGAGTACATACCTGAGTGCATATATTGGACATGCAAACCGAACGTACTACGTCATTCATTTTACCTTTTCTTCTTGTGAGAACACCAGCAGAGGGTTCACCTATGATCTATGATGGAGGATGATCCTTCTTGCATCTACGGACAAGGGTTTGTCCAGGAGTTTTGGTTGACTGATTCTCATCATCTTCTGAATCTGCATCTGATGTCACTGGAGATGTTATCGCCTTTGGTTCGACACTTTTCACTGGTTCAGTGATACTTGTGATTTCCATCAAGTATGAGATGTCCTCTTCCACCTTTTTACCTGAAATATTTGAAACATCATCGAATACTATGTTCACAGTTTCTTGCAAAGTTCTTGTTCTAAGATTGTAAACCCTGTAAGCCTTGCTATTCTTAGAGTAGCCTAAGAACAGTCCCTTATCACTCTTAGAATGAAACTTGGTCAAGTAATCTCTATCATTTAGAATGTAGCATAAGCATCCGAAGGTGTGAAAATATTTCAAGTTAGCACTATGCCAGAAAAGGGCTACGACAACGGGGATTCCCCATTGTCGTAGGTGTTTTTCTACCTTTGTGGATCGACTCGTTGTGGTAGGTCCAGACTTTTGACAATGGGTTTTTCACCATTGTCTTAGGTATTTATGACAACGGTGAATACCCGTTGTCTTTACTATTTATTAAGTGTTGTCTTAAGCATATGACAACAGATAACTACCATTGTGTTTACCTTTTATACCCGTTGTCTTATGTATTTACGACAACGGGGTTTAACCTCTGTTATAGAGTTTTAAAACTGTTGTGGTAAATACCTACAACAACGGGGATTCTCCATAATTTTTACTTTTTATACCCGTTGTCTTAAGTAATTACGACAACGGTGTATAACCGTTGTTATAGAGTTTTAAAACCGTTGTGGTAAATACCTATGACAACGTATTTTGTCCGTAATTTTTACTTTTTATACCCGTTGTCTTAAATATTTACAACAACGGTGTATACCCGTTGTCTTAAATATAATCCGTTGTCAAAACTATATTTTACTGTTTATTTTTTTTGTTGTCGTAGCTTATTAATATTATATATAGATATTTTTCATTCCATAAATTAACAACCAATAGAAATGTAATCATCATAAAATATCTCCACAATTCAAAAACCACATTAATTCATACATAGTTTTCGAACCACAATCGATAAATCTTCCAATATTAATAACATGTTGCTAATCTTCCAACTTCAACTTCAAATCTTCCAACTTCAACATGTTCAAAATAATAAAAAAGCAATCGATCAACTTTGACTTCTGACCACTTCTAGTAAATTAGTTATCCATGTATTCAGAAACACAGATAGCCCATTCCTCCCCGCACATCATCAATTTCTTTTCTAGAGTAGTTCTTCTGTGGAAACTGTTAAAATACAAAAAATAAAATGAGTAAAGCTAAAATAAATGTCTAAGATATATTTTTCTATAGCTAGGCATATAAGAAAATTCAGAATCATAGATTGAACAGATTTTTAAATGTTCTCTTGTAAGACCAATCATACAAAAATCTAAAACTATCAGCTCCTTCATAGAAAGCACTTGTGACGTATATAAACATATACCACATAACTCAATAATCAGACAAATTCTAAAGACCAAAGCATAATAATATCATCAACACAAACTATTCTTACCACTTATTGCATCGAATCCGCTTCCACAACTCCATCAAACTCAATTATATCTTTCATGTAACGCAGCACAAAGTAACCACATTGCTCCCCGTCGGGCTGCTTAGGTGCCTAGGTTAGTAAAAAATTCGTTAAACACATTTTGATCATAATTATGAGAATACGAAATACATATAATTTTACATACCTTGATTATATTCCATGGATTATTTTTCTTTGTTCTCTTACTCGTGACAGTCTCATTAAAGATCCTTAAGGCCCTATAACAATAGATTAACGAAAGATATCTTACAATTCACACTAAAATTATCATTTCATAAAAAATTCACATCTAGCTTATGAATTAATATTAAAAATAATAAACTTACATGTCCACAACTTTTTTCCATTCCTGATAAATGGTTCGATATAGAGGATCGATGAAGCAAACTTCTTCTTTGTGCAGGTTAATAATCGTAAGAACCCAATGAGCACTGTGTACATAAATTTGTACACATTCTCATGCATCATCTTCATCCACAAAACACATCATCATACTAATTCAACAATTAAACTAGTACTCATGTTTATTGATTGTATATATTAACAACAGCCGGAGAAATTTAACTAATCAAAATTGAGAAATTTTAAAGCAACTATAGAATGATATTCCATCATTTCATTCAACCTGAACTCAGGGAAAAACTATGAAAGTGTACTGCAGTGTAGTAAGAACACAAACCTATTTCTGAGTGAGTTTAGCAGGGCGTGTTCAGCACTTTCATTGGTACGTCAATGGAATATTGTAGCGATTGTTAGACTTAAGTAAAGATAAAATGGGGATTCCTTGGCCTCAAGAGCGGGGAGATGCATCTCACACTCCTTCAGAAGTATGATGGAAGTGAAAATTATCTTAGCAAAACATACAATTAGCAGAAAATGGGAGTGAAAAAATTTGCCATAATTAATCAGTAGATGGAAATATAAAACTAGACTCAAATATATGCTTAGGAGCACGTAGTTGTATTAGTTACCATTTAAGAGCATTTCCCTGTTGCAGACTTTGGCAGAAGACTGCTGAGAGGCTTGAAGAATTTAAATAAGCACCATTTCAAAATCTAGAAAATTTTCATTTAGAGACCAAAATAGTAAATATAGGGAGACTCCTAGGGCCAATGCAAATGCTCCATTGAGTTTGAGCTACATTTCAGTACTCTTCAGATTTTCAACACCAAAGATACAATTGAGAATCAATTTATTTCGCAAGATACATTTAGGGAAAGGTAAGAACACTCGAAGTATAGCTCTATATTCTGAAACCATGCAAACAATGAATACACCATCGTCTTAGAAGACATGATGACCAAGACTTATTCTTAAAAATTGATGAAGTTTTTGTCCTTCAAGCTTTCAATAGTGTCCTTGAGGCTGACCTCAAGAGGGGTAAAAGTTAGACCCAATGATTTTGCTGTCTCTTGAGAAACTTGGTAAGCAGGTTCAGCAGGACGACTCTCGGTATCATATGGACTAAGGTTGAGGGACGGGAATAAGTTGTTCAATATGTCGAGTACTTCAGATGAATAAGTCACCCTACCAACTAGCAGAAGGATTCTCAAATGCTAAAATATGATCAAGAACAACATGCATTCTATGAGTAAAGTAAGAAATAAAATAAATTTATGAGAAAAAGTGATAATATGAATAATGAATGAATATGGGAAAGGTGAATTGCATATAGAAAGTAATAATAAGTTTTATAAGCATTTTAGTTGTGATAACTAAATTACAAATCTCTAACTTGAACGATTCATTGAGATGAATTCCAAAGCATAGTCTTTATGTTTTACAATATGAATAATGACACTTGAAAGTTTAAAAATATGTATATGTTAAAAAGTAAAAAAAAAAATTACATATGGGAACATAATCAAATTAAACTGGAGAGAGAGAGGAGCGAAACAAATGTGAATTTGGTTTTGTAGCTAGAAACAAATGTGAATTTCTATTATGCAAATCTAGTAGTGTAGTGTAGTGTGTTACACCATATCCAAAATAGAGAGAGAAGATGGGGATGGCATTGGCAGGTTGTACCCCCACTACGGGAGTGGATTCAAAATTGACAGCAGGAACAACTCTCTGGAAAAAGTAGGCACCCCCCACCCCACTCTTTTAATACTACTAACTACTAACTTCTTCCATACCTTTCTCTCTCTCTCTTAACCAATCTCTTCATACTAGAGGAGACATCATATCATTAAATGATGAATCCTGAAATTAAAAACACACCTATTGATGATGGAGCAGGAGATTAACGAGCCAGGACGCTATGTACACCGGATGCTCCAGTTACACACACAACCTTTCCCATTTGTGATATCAACACTACACAAATTCTCTCTCTCCCATATGAGCAATATTAAGGTTTACCCCAAATCCAAAATTTAATCTTATTTCTTGATAATCCAAAAATTAATTATTAGTTATGGGTGTTTAATGTTGAGCTTTTACTATTGTAAGCATGGTGGGGACAATATCATTATTACTTTAGGCTTATTATATTCAAATGATTCTCTCTCTATCTCTCACTAAACTCTCTCTCTTTTGTCTACTGTTTACACCACCACTCTGTTCAGTCTACTATGTATGTAAATCTTCCTTATGTTCTCTTGACAAACAATCTCATTTTAAATCAGGTAATTTAACAAAGTGCTAGTCACATGGAAAGATATGAATTTTGTAGGAATATCAAACAATCCAATTAAAGACATATTTTTGTGAACATAGTCAGATTGCAGCTAATCCCAAGACATCATTAAATCTGATATTTTCCTTTCCATAATGGGGAAAGATAAATTATAGGACTCAGATCATTTTTTGACTGCAACTAATTCTGGAATTCAGATTTATTTTGCATTAAATTCATTGTTTATGCCAAGTATGTACACATAATCTAGTACACAAAAAGAAATTATAAGTTAAATTAACAAGTGTTGGTCATTCATTCTCACATACAACACCAAAATGTAGAATGCACAAAGTCACATATTCTTCATCATATATTTCAATGACCATATAAGCATCACCATCATGAGAACTAGAAGCCAACTATCTAAGAAAGAAACAAACCGCGACAAGCGACTACACTAATAAAAGCAGTAAACAAGGAGAGATACAGAAAAATTATGTTTAGTACTCGCATTACCAACAAACAATTAATGATCAATACATAATTTCATCAACACAACGCCAATAAAACAACTGAAAATAGCAAAATCCAGTAGCTATACGACAAAAAAAGTAACAGAAGCAACATTTACAATAAGAAAACATTGATTTTTTGAAATCTAAGCATTCATCTCAGGATATCATCAAAAATCAAGTTCATATTTATATTTCAGATTATCATATTTAGGCAAATAGAAACAGGGGTTTGTTTCTTCATGTGTCTCATTTATTCTAGGCAACAAAGCAACAATATTCTTCAACACACCAAGCAGCAACTCAAAAAGCATGAAACCCCATAAAGTTAGAAACCAAAAGATCAAGAATACGTTATACCTTTTCACTCCACAACTCACTAGATTTGGATGGAACCATTATCATCTCTCTCTCTCTCTCTCACACACACACATAGACACAGTTTACAGCTCAAAAATATTGGTGAAAATTAGAAAAAAACAGTGTGAGAGAATGAAGCAAAGAGAAGAAGAATCATGAAGAGATTGAGTTTTAATCTAGAAAAAAGTTTATAAAAATCCGAACTACACTGGAGAAAGAAAAGTTTATAAAATATCGAATTACACTGAAAAACCAACATGATTGAGTGTTCTTCATCCCATATAGGGACTTCGATATACTCTAAGAAACTACAACTCTGACTTAATTGAGTCTAATATACATTAAGAAGCTACAGCCTAGACCGTTTGTGTAAAACCTTTCCAGAAAACATAGATTCTTTATAGATTCGTCACTCACAAAATTTAGGGCAAAGTTTAATTAGGGCAAGGATTAATTACCTTGGGAGAAAGTGCCGTTCACAAACGCCGGATGAGGATACCGGACAAATCACGATGGCGCGCGACTTTGGTTCTTTGGCTAGGGCACGATACGGACGATTTCTTCTATGGGTGATGGAGGCAGGACGATTTCTCGGTGGCGTGGGCACGACCGGAAGGGCAGAGCTACTATGGGTGGCCAGACGGTGGCCCGCGGTGGAGGTCGACTAGCTAGGGCACGAGTAGAGAAGAAGAGAAGGGTAATTTTTTCTAAGTCTGCATGGGGTAGGAGAAGAAGAGACGTGATTTTTTTCTAAGTTATAATATTTATACCACTATTTATTTATTAAAGAAAAAAAAAGATACGACAACAGGAAAAGGCAACGGGGGATTAAACCAATTATCTTTCATCACTTTTTTAATTTTACCTCAACGGTGGTTTATAAGACAACGGGTAGAACCAATACCCGTTGTCTTTTCCCTGTTGTCTTAAGCTGTTTTTGGCATAGTGTAGGTTTCCTTTTGTACAATAGCTCATAAGAAGTAATAGAACAACCTGGTCTAAAGAAGACTCTATTAGACACATGACATGCAGTATTCAACGCTTCAGCCCAAAATCTTTTAGACAAATTCATTGAAGTTAACATGACTCTAACCATTTCTTGCAATGTCTTATTTTTTACTTTCAGCTATGCCATTTTACTGTGGAGTTTTAGGAGAGGAAAACTCTTGTACAATGCTTTTCTTTTCACAAAAATCATTGAACATGCCATTTTCAAATTCCTTACCATGATCAGTTCTAATCCTACTAATTTTCAGATTAAAAATATTTTTCAAACGCTTGTAAAGGATTTTGAAAACTTCAAAAGTCTCAGATTTTTCCCTAATGAACTCAACCCATGAGAATCTTGAAAAGTCATCAACAATAACTAAAGAGTATCTCTTACCACCAAGACTTTCTGTCTCCATAGGACCCATTAGATCCATGTCAAGAAGTTCCAAGCATCTAGTAGTTGTGCATATTGATGTGATATTGTGTGATGTTTTTACCTGTTTACCTTTTTGGCATGATCCACAAACATGTGTATTTGTGAAACTAAGCTTAGGTAACCCTCTAATAGCCTCTGTCTTAACCAATTTTTGTAAATTTCTATAATTTACATGGCCAAGCTTTCGGTGCCAAAGAACACTTTCATCAGATTGTGAAATGTTGCACGAAGTGTTGTCACCAATGAGATAACAGTTATCAACAGATCGATGACCGACCATTACATATTTATCAGTTTCATCCAATACAGAACATAAGTCTTTAGCAAACTTCACATGCAGATTATTATCACACAACTGACTTATGCTTATCAAGTTAGCACGTAAACCTTCAACATGCAGCACATTTTTCAATTTTGGAAAACCTTCAACATTCAAAGTTCCTCTTCCTATTATGTTACCCTTAGAACCACCACCATATGTAACTTTACCACCATCAAAGACTTCATATTAATTCAAGTATTCAATATTTCATGTCATATGTCTAGAACACCCACTGTCAAAATACCATAAACCAGGTACACATGCTTGTAAAGAAGTACAAACAACATTGCTAAGCACTTTGGGTTTTATAATCCATGCAGTTTTAGAAGTGTGTGAATACTTGTGTGGTAACACTCCAGGTAACACTTTTCCAGAAAGTAAATCATCTTTTAGTTTGTAACAGTAAGGACGAATGTGTCCAGGAACTGAACAATAATGACAGATAAAAGTTCTTTTGCCTGTTTGTTTTGGATATTTTTGGAAGAAACTTTTGAATTTGGTTTCACAAAGGTGATAGGTTTTTCAAAACTAAAAGGGATAGAATTTTCAAAAAATCCAAGACCACATTTATCAGTTTTTGCAACAGACAAAGCTTCATTCAAAGCAGTAGTACCTTTTGAGTACTTTTTGAAACTAAGTGTGGAATCAGTCAACTTTTCTTGGAGTTTAGAAATTTCAAGATCCTTTTTTGTGAGATTTACCTCAAGTATTGTGATGGTCTCCATCAACTCTTCATTAGCTCGATTGACAGATTTTAGTTCATTCTGAAGTTTAGTAACCTTTATTTCTAAAGGTTCTTGTGAGGTACCTATTCTAGAATAGAAAACATTAATACTATCCTCATAAGAATCAGAAATAGACTGAAACATGTTTGATGTTGTTGCTGGGGTTGTCACACTTGGTTCAACATCTGAGTCACTTTCAGGGAAGTCATCTCTCACACATTCAGATAAGAAAGCAAGTTCTTCATCTGTAACCTTTATCTCTTCATCAGAATCTTCATCACTCAAAGAAACAGTTAAGCTCATCCTTTTTTTTAAATGTGTGTTAACACATTCATTTTCATAATGACCATAACCAGTACACTCATCACAAATGATATTTTTTCTATACTCAGGATCATACTTACAATTTCTTCTTTGAAAAGATTTTCTACCAGAAGTTTGAGGGAAATTTTTAAAATCCATCTTAGGCTTAGTGTTAAAATCAGATTTATTTCTCTTTTGCTTAAAATAGACTTCAAATTTTTTGGTAAGAAATGCAATACTATCAGTGTCATATGAAGTGTCATCAATATTATCGTCAACCTGTTCAATTTCAGTAATAACAGAAGTTTTTCCAGAACTTGAAGAGGTTTCTCCTTTGAAAACAACAACACCCTTTTTATCATATGCAGATTCTTGTTGAGACAAGTCCATTTCATAAGTTTTTAAAATGCTCATTAACTCATTGTGACTCAACAAATTAGTGTTCCTAGCATCATCAAAGACACAAACTTTGCCATTGAATCTTCTAGGATGAGTACGAAGGGTTTTGTTTACTAACCTGATATTGGAGATTGGATCTCCAAGTGATTGCAATTCATTCACCACCTCATAGAGTCTTTCATTGTAGGAAGAAATTTGATAGAGTCAAGAAATACTCATCCAACAAACAAAATAAATAGGATCGGTATTATGAAATCGTTACTTGTTATCCTCTGCAATTAACTGAACAATTATCCATCTTCTGCCTTCTGCTATATTCTTCTGGCCGATCGCACTTTCCCCTTGAAGGTTTGCACAAAATCCAGCCGGAAGGAATTCCGACGTCGATCCTCCGACGCTCAAGTTAGTCCCCGGAAAACTTCTCAGTGCAGCAAGAATAAAAATATAAAAGTGTGTTTGGAAAGATATATCATGAAACTTGAAAAAGAGAGAGAAAACTATTTATACCCTCTCCTTTGGCAAGAGAGGTATGATGGTCCTTTTCTCTGCCTTGGAACACTACTAACGGCTCCCAGTTAGTGGAATAATGTGGAAAGTACAATATTATTCCCACATCCTGATTCGGATGTATATGTGAACCTATGTTATAGGTTTCAATGATAGTGACAAGGGTTTCTTTTCTTCTCTGCGTTCTGATTGTAGAGGGGTCAACTTACCAGAGGTTAGTCCTCAGAAATGAGAGGGAGTGGTCCTCTTTTAACCAAATGCTTCTTGTTAATAGTCAAAGTCTTCTGCACTCTGACAGAGGAATGAGTCCAAAGGTCAGAGCTCATCAGTCTTCCGTTCTCTGAGATGGGGATTCTCTCTGGCTGACGCTTTGTTAAACCATTAGAGTCTCGAGGTCCATATTAACTTCTAAGACTTTATCATTCAGATACTTTCTCCTTCGGAAGGATTTCTATCTAGTCGGTGACCTCTGAGATCATACATATCCACACCCTATCAACTAGTCCCCCCCTATTCCATGTATAAAATGCCTGTAGGCAATTTTATTGCAATAAGTGATCTTAGCCTTCTGGGCTCTGATTATTAGCGCCTAGTAAATTTTTTAATTATTTTTTGGATTCCCGCTTTCTTTCTTAGGAACAAATCCCTTCGCATCAGGGCCGTCCAAGGTGATAGAGTTAAAAAATACTCGTCCAGCAAACTAAATGAATAAGATCAAGGTTATTAAATCAATACATGTCATCCTCTGCAATTGGTTAAGCAATGATCCACCTTCCACCTTCTGCTAAGTTCTTCTGACCACCCACACTTTCCTCCTTGAAGATCTGCACAAAATCGAGCCGGAAAGGATTCCGGCATCGATCCTCCGACACTCAAGTCAGTCCCAGAAAAATCCTCAACCTCTCAGAATAAGAATATATGAGTGTGTTCTATAAGATGTATCATAAAAAATGTAAAAGAGAGAGAGAAACTATTTATACCCTCTCCTTTGGCAAGAGGGGTATGATGGTCCTTTCCTCTGCTTAGGGACCACTACTAACAACTCCCAGTTAGTGGAGCAATGCGTCATAAAGATAGTACCAATAGTACCATACGTGGCACTCTCCCATTAGTGCAAAGTACAATTTTATTCTCTCATCCTGATTCGGATGGATATGTGCACCTAGGTATAAGGTTTCGATTATAGTGACAGGGATTTCTTTTCTTTTCTGTGTTCTGAACATAGATAGGTCAACTTTCCAGAGGTTAGACCTCAGAAGTGAGAGGGAGCGATCCTCCTTTTAACAGATGCCTCTCGTTAATGGGCAAAGTCCTCTGCACTCTGGCAGAGGAATGAGTCCAAAGGGCAGAGCTTAGCAATCTTCCGTTCTCTGAGATGGGCATTCTCTCGGGCCAATGCTTTGTAAAACCATTGGAGCCTCGAGGTCCACATTAATTCTTAAGACTTTATCATTCAGATGCTTTTCCTTTTCAGAAGGATTTATATCTGGTTGGTGACCTCTGAGATCACACACATCCATGCCCTATCAACTTGTCCCCCCTATTACATATAGAAAATGCCTGTAGGCAATTTTATTAGAATAAGTAATCTCTGCTTTCTAGGCTCTGATTATTACTGATAGTGAATTTTTCAATTGTTTTCTGCATTCCAGCCTTCTATACTAGGAGTAAATCCTATTGCATCGGGACTGTCTAAAGGATGCGACCTTTCGTCTGGGTGGTTTTCGTCCTTACACATGTCCGTATGGGAGGGTTGCGACTGTTTCGTACCTTTTTCTTTTATCGATAAAAGGGGCACTGTTTTCACCTTTCTATAAAAAGTACAGTCCTTTCTATTCCTTTTTCTACCTCTTTACCTCTTAATTTCACCCTTCTCTTTCCCAACTCTTCGAAGGGTTTTTACTCTAATTGGGGATACTCTTCTTCCTTCGCTGTCCTTTCCGACGAGCGCCTTTTCTCACACGTATTATTTCTTATTTCTTCTTGTTTTTTCCAGATTATGACTTGTTGCATGTCTAGGATTTGATGCTTTTATCTTCTCTTTCTTCTTTGCTGGGCTTTGCTTAGTTGTGCCTATTTAATTATGTCATGGGCTTCTTTATTTTCCGGCTATTCCAGGCCAGAAAACTCCTCTGCGGACTTGTCGCGTTCGTATTCTTCTCGCCGTTCTTCCTCTACCATGTTACGGCCTTCTGATCCACCTCTTAATTCTACTTTTCTTTCTACCCGTCCTTCTAAACCTGTCCCAGAGGGACATCGGTTTTGTTGGAACGAAATATCCCATCAAACCCTCCTGAACCAGAAAGATCTGAGAGATATCAGGGCTATTCAAGCACCGCATCCCAATTTTTTGGGGGACTTACCCTCCACGGATGAGCGCCCAAATCATCTACCATCTCCTTCCTTGGCTTTCTGGGTATCCCAGCTACATGTGGGCCATAGGTTTCCCGTTTACCCGTTCCTTTCTGGTGTTTGTGATCTCTATCAGATTCCTCTAAACCAAGTGATTCCTTCATCTATCCGTCTTCTCCTAGCCTTCTATTTCATTTTGAAAGCCAATGGTGGAAATCCTACTCCGGAAATCTTCTATGTCAACCATGATCTCAAAAAGAGAGACGAATTTTACTACTTTAGCTCCAGGCACCAGGGCATTTCTCATTTTGTGGGGAAGCCCCCTAGTATTAATGGTAACTGGAGAGAATATTACTTTGTAGTAACTCCCCGCTCTGGTTCTTGGCCTTTTATCAGAGATCGGTGGCAATATATGGCACCGAAATCTTCTCAAACTATCAAATCTGTTGATGAGGTGGTTCCTCAAGCCGATCAGGAAGTGATGCTTCGCCTAAATCGGGTTGCTTCTAGGAATGGGTATCCTAGAATTTTTGCACTTTTGCGTGAAAATTACGCTTTGTTCCCTTTCGGGTTTACTCATCAAGAATCCTTTCCAACTGATCCTCATGGTATACACATATATATATGCTCTTCTTCTTTGTATTTTCTGTTTTCTTGCCTTGAGGCTAATTTCTAGCTCATTTTGCAGATATGAAATGGAAGAACGCTCTTTTATGGGAAGATGATGACAAGGTGCTGGACATAACTCCGTTGGCGCATTTAGAAGGCTCACGAGAAGCTGATCCCAAGGGTGCTGAAGAGGGTGGTACTTCCCTTGCCCCTTCTACTGTTTCTATCCCTCCTCTTCCTATTGTGAAGGTGGAGGGAGAGGGAGAGGTTGCGTGTTGGTCCCAAAGGCAGGTTTTGGGAAGAATACACTTGAACAAGTCTAGAAGGGGGGGGGGGGTTGAATAGACTTGTAAGGATTCAAAAAACCTTTTTTTCA